>JALBCR010003739.1:0-35214 GCA_030710515.1 Abscondita cerata | reverse complement strand
GGTCAAGCAATTGCGGCACCCATCTTGAGAATAACTTTTTCATGCCCAAATGTTGGTGTAAAATGTTATATAGGTACATGTTTATTCAATATGCCCACAGCATTAGCAATCTCACGCACCTTTACTCTTATGTCATCCATCACCATATCATGAATTTTATTAATGTTTTTGGAGTAGTGGCTGAAATAAGGCGCCAAGAACGTTCATAGTCACTTGTGTCCATATCGCCACTTAGAACCTGTTCTAATTGAAGGCGCAGTCACAATAATGTGGATCAAGCCTGTTTTTAGTTTCCTGAAGCGATTTGCCTTTTATAAAGTAATGTTTAATCAACACACAAAATTATTTTTCGTCTATGTTTTGAAACTTTCTCAACTTCTTTGATTCAAACAAACGCCAAACACAAAGAAATAAACCGATTTCTAGTGTGCGTTCTTCCAAGAGATGCTACTAACTAAAAATAACTGCAAAACGAACCAGTAGTGCCCCTCTCTGACTTTCCAAATACTTTTCAAACCACCGTTGTGACCACGTCCACGCGAAGGCGCTTTTATTGCGTGGCACAGTGATAGAAATTTGCTAATTACGAGGCAATTTATGGAAAAATGAAACGGTCCCGAAATATATTATAATGTAATATGCAGTTAGGCGACATTGCATTCTGGCCCATTTTATTTTATCCGACGTAGTTCTTGAACAAAAGACGGAGATAATAGGACAGATACTGACTGCAATTAGAAATCCTGGTCAGTAACTTTTGCCGTGGCACAGTCAAACGTCGTGTTTTGCGAGTGACAACAAGTAGTAGTTGTTGTTGATACTTAATCATGTCTGCTGGTCCCTCAGGTAAGACAATTTAAGTTATAACACCCGTATTAACTTTGCTATAATTGTAAGATAAGTAATTTAAGTCACAGAAAAAAAAACCTTTAATTTAAAATTTTTCAAATCTAGTGGAGTATCAAAAAAAAGTACCCTTTGTTTCGGTTGAATATTAATTTATTATGCTTATTGACTGTATAGTTTTCTAAAAAATCTAGTTTTGGGGTCGTGGATGCTCGGAAGATATTTATTTATATTTTTTTTGTTCTTAAGCCCACCGCATAGCGTAACAAGATTGCAACTTTTCGAGCTCTTACGGGATAAAACTTTGCTGTCCCGGCAAATACTGTCCTTGCACGCCAAGTGATGGTTGATTATGTTAAATCTAATATCCCATATTGGTCCGACAAAGAAGTTGTCAACAAAATTTTTTTTTTTCTAACAAACTTGTTATTCGTTGGAAAACAATTGGGAAAAATAAAAAATCTTTTTAAAGAAGAACTAAGCTTGGTTAAAACAAGAAATATATCGACCTGCTTCAAAGCAAAGTATAAATGATCCTACAACACCTACAGCATCGCGAGCTGTAAAAAATTAAGGAATTGTCTGGTAGGTCAAAAAGAAGGCGAACGAAGGAATTGGTAGCGGGTCATAGTCCTGAAGAACTTGCTTTTGCAACTCGATTGAGCTTAATAAAAAAAGGCAAGCGAAATTTTGCTCACGCAATAAAAAAGGCTGTCGAATCAAGTCCACGATCCCAAAAAATAATAGAAAAGGAATTTTTTTCAGAATGAATCAAAAACATAGTCCTGAAGAAGCTTTGGCTCTGATTGTTGACTCCAAACTTACTAGATCTCAATATACAAAGCTTAGAAAGGCAGCCAAGAACAAAAACTGTCACTTATATCCTTCGTACGATGAAGTTCTTAAGGCAAAAAAAGCATGTTATCCGGAAGATATAGATGTAACAGAAACTTCAGGAGAAGTTAAGTTACAAAGTTTGCTTAATCATATTGTTAGTCGTCTAGCTATTATTCAAGATGAATTGTTATCACGAGTGTTTGATGAAAATCAGACTGCAGTTTTTGAAATGACATATAAATGGGGTTTCGATGGAAGTTTTAATCATTCTATATACAAGCAGAGGGTTCAGGAACTTTGTGATGCTGCGGATTCTGACTTATTTTTTAACTTCCATTGTTCCGTTGAAAATGGCAGCAAAAACGGAAGACAGAGAAGAAATTGTGTGGATTAACCCACGTGCATCTTCAACAAGATTTTGCGTTCCAGTCAAATTTCAGTTTATTAAAGAGACGCGAGAGATAATTACACAGGAAAACGATTTAATGGAAAAACAGATTGCGGCACTTTCAGCGACTACTATTTTCTTCCAAGGAAGACGTGCTGATGTTTATCACGTTTTATTAAAAACAATGTTAGATGGAAAAGTAGCCAATGCGCTTGCAGGAAATCCATCTACTCAGAGCTGTTATATATGCAAAATAAAACCCAAAGACATAAATAACTTAGAAAAAGTTTTGAAACAACCATGTAACTTTAGTACATTTCTTTATGGGCATTCTACATTACACGCACACATTAGATTTTTTGAGTGTATACTTCACATTGCTTACCGTTTAGATATAAAAAGATGGCAGATTAAAGGAGCTGAGAATCAAGCTGCTTGTAAGAAAAGGAAAGAAGAAATCATTTGTAAATTTCGTCAAGAAACTGGGCTACTAATAGACACAGTGAAACAAGGTAGTGGTAACACCAACGATGGTAACACTGCTAGAGGTTTTTTAAAGATCCTACTAAAGCAGCTGAAATGACAAAAGTGGATAAGACTCTAATTATCCGATTTTCATAATTTTGCAAGCCATATCCTGTGGTTTTAAAATAGACACAAACAAATTTAGAACGTATGCTCTTGAAACGGCTAAGCTCTTTATAAAGTTATATGGGTGGTACAACATGCCAGCCAGTGTACACAAAGTTCTAATTCATGGAGCTTATGTGATGGATACTCTTTTGCTTAGGGCAAATAAATGAAGAAGCTTTAGAAGCAAGGCATAAAGAGTGTCGCTATTTTTGCGAACACCATACTCGCAAAACTAGCAGAAAAGAAAACATTGAAGACCTTCTGCATGCTCTCTTTATTTCATCAGATATGGTTATCTCTGCCTTAAGGCATTTACCAAAAAGAAAACTCACTTCCCTTCCAGAAGAAGTACTAAGTCTGCTCGATGTTCTTGAAATTCGTCCTAGGACACTAACACCATCACCTGAAGATCCACAAAATTCCTCAACAAGTGAAAATTCGAAAAGTGAAATAAAGTCAGACTTTTAATTTGTTATTAAAACATTATAGTTTAATTTTAAAATTAAGTTTAATTTGCATTAAAAATATTTGATGAAAATAAAATTAATTGAATATACAGTGTCCGCCATAAAGTTGGAACCATATGGCAATTTTTTTTATTATTGTAGTTAAAAAAAACTTTGGGGGCAATCACTTCTGCTTCTGAAATAACTTAAAATGCGTAACAAAGTTGACAGGTAACATCTGTCAATTGTCAAGTTCGTAATTTTGGAAAAAAATGTCCTAAAAGGGTCAATTTGTTAAAATTTCGAAAAATGTTACTAGGAAATTATGATGTTAATCACATTTTATGTCCATGTACCGATTTTTGAGAGAGAAATTTTGATGTTCAATAAATTTCATATTTTCGTATTTTTTTTATTCACCCCCGTAACTGGCTATTATTTCAGAAGCATAAGTGATTGCCCTCCAAAGTTCTTTTTAACTACAATAATAAAAAAAATTGCCATATGGCTCCAACTTTATGGTGGACACTGTACTACTACGTTCATGCATATTCCCTTATCTGGTAAATTACAAGAGATAAAAAGAAAATGTAAAATACCTACTGCTAATTTCGAAAATGTAATAAAATACATGGAGGAAATAGAACAAACACTCCAATATTATACGATAAAAGAAGTTTGGCGAGCAATAAAAATTTATTTGCAACACCCTGTATACAATTTTTTGTGTAATAATATATTTCTTAATTGGCGGGAGTTAATCGTTCTAAATAAACATACGGAAAACGTTCAATTGTTCATTTAATTGACGTTGTTTTACAAGCACTTACAAAACCGGCCTAATACTTACTTTAATTTACAACACTGACAAACGCTTTGTTCCTTCTGAATTTTTAAACCCTTAACTAACGAATCCAAAACTATTAACATCAAACAAAGAAAACTGCAATCTTGACAGAAAGTTATCAACCGAACGTGAGTTTTTTCTTTATCAAAACTAAACTGCAGAAAGAACATGTAGAAATAAATAAAAAACTGCGCTGTAATAAAAACCTGACAACGAATCCATTGAATTTCTGCGTTGCAGTACGCTTAGTTCAAACACCTCCAACAAAAAACAACTAACAAATAAATTACCGACAAACATTCCATGAATTTTGTTTATGAGAACGGGAAACAAATTTAAACCGTCGACAACTTACCATTGACTTTTCTGGATAGATAATTTATTATAAAACAAAACTAATTCAAAATACGCACTTGAAGTAACATTTAATAAAATGTACGCTTAAAAATGAATTCAGGACGTTCAGGTAATTATTGAACGAAATATTAATTTATAGCAAATCAAGAAATAAATATCCTTAACCCATAACGGTGGCGACATATATTATTTTTTTACGACATACTTAGAAAACGGACGTTTCTTCTCTACAAATAGTGAGGGAAATTCGTTTTTCCTCACTAGCGAGGAAAATAATGTCGTGGTACAAACATGCCTCTTTAAAAAATGTAAGAATGTGTTATTAGAACTATATGCGCCTAGTACTTAGTTAAACAATGTAATTTAGTATTCAATCAGGTTTGTTTAATTTAATATCTTGTACTTCGACTCTTAAAAATTGCTACCCTACATTTATTGGTTAGAATTACGCGGCTGCGCTATGACTGGTCCACGCCAATACTACAGAATACTGTAGCGAGACTACTGGGACCCACCTATTATCAACTTTTTGCTTTTACGTACGAAAATGTGACGAAATTCTGTAACAATAAGTTACGTTTACAATATTACTTCTTTCATTAGATTGTTTTTTTGGGGAATGTCGAGGAAAAAATGTTGTGTCTAACACATGAGGTAAGCCTTTTTCTACTCTCACTCGAGCTCAGTAGGAAAAAGAGAATCGTTTTCCTCATTTGTTGGACAAGCAACTATATCTGATGTGATTACCGAGACATTAGTTTTCTCAGGATATTGGGTATGGAATTCTTCCAACTAATAAAGGGTCATATCTAAACTAAACCTGCAAATCGCAGCAATCGTAAGTTGAACTGTGTGTCGTAAGATGAACATGTAAATTTATGTGTTCTCCATGGCGTTCGTCTAACCTTAAAAATATTGACAAAACTAGAGAATTTCAAACAACATTGATCAGTTTTGTAGCTGAATATAATTTTGCAAACCGCAATTTCCTTTCCTTCAGTAATTGCTTGCTGATTTTTGACAGATCATAAAAAATCGTGAAAATTTTTGTCGACATTGGGGTACCAGATATCGTATCAAACTTATTTGTCGAAGATGATGAATATACTTTTAGATATTTAGTCGACAGTCTCGTCTTGTACAATTGTGAACTTACCCTCTTGTTTTGTCATTTCTGATGAGTTCCAAAAAAACGAAACATCTGTTAAGTGATTCTCAGTATTTGTTAGAAATTACAATAATTGTAATCTCTGTTTCTTATTTACAAAGTTGCTTGCTTAATCAGCACTCTTTTGGGTGAAAAATTAATACTTTATGCAGGTAAAACTGAATAACGAAATAATAATCACAAAATTCGTACGACTTACCGAGAAAGAACTAGAAAGACTTGATAAATACTACCAACAGAAGGAAATGGTGCAAAATTTAACTTATCTTCTTTTTGGCACCTCCAGGGCAGCTGCGTGTTATGCTTCAAATCTATCACATCTGCAGTAATTAATTTGGCGAAAACTTAACTAAGATTAGCAATAGGGCATGATTTACAATGTTTGAACTATCTAATTATCTAAACTAGTTTCAGATTTTTTTTTATTAGCAACTTTATTCACTTGTATATTCCAGATTTTTGCTATTACTAAATTTTCATCTACATTAATAAATATTTAGAATAACTTTACTGAGACAATTACATTTCTACTTGCATTTTAGGTGCACCTTCGGTGTTGGCAGGCGTCCAATGTTCACTTGTTGTTAATAAACCTGACGGAACCTTCTGTCTGAAAGAACTTGACAGAAAGATAAGAACAAAAATTAATGTTCTACAGCCACATACGACTCTAATAATAGTGGAAAACACACATAACATATGCGGAGGAACGGTATGTGTGTTTTGAACAATTGTTTTTAAAGATATTTGACATGTTTCGTAAAGCTGTTTTAAGTTTTATTTCTAAATAAGTACAAAGGTTTCTTTAATTATTCTGGTTGAATTTTTGGTATTGATCTTAAAACGCCAATTTTTGGTGCCCGTTTTATCATTGAAAACCAGTTCTAACAATACTGAATTTTCTACTTGAGTAAAAAGAATCACAAAGTGCTATACTTACAAAATTTGTTTTAAATCTGACTCTCATAGAGGGCGCTAGTTACATGATTCGTACCAAGTAGTATTGCACATAATTTTTTTAAGGCTATATTTATTAATCAAAATTTTAAGTGAACTTTAACATCATTTAATTTTACACCAAAAAAGATACTTTTGGTAAAACTCGATACTGTGTACCGCTTTCGAATATTTTGATTTGAAAATTATGAAGTAATAACCGATTCTGGTATAATTCTTAGAGACGTGGTCACCTTTTTTTGAAACACCCTGTAGAGTCGGATTAGTCATACTTTAAAATATTCCGTAAAATAATAAACAAATGTAAATAATGCTAAACCTACGTTTTCTTAAACAATCAATTTATTATTCATGACTTAGCAGTGGCATTTTAGCGATATACGCAGCACAATCAAAATCGACAATTTACTTTACCTACACCGTGGCTACTCCTGGGTGCGCAGAGATACAGCGCGAGACCCAAAATTCGCCTTCAGTGAAATTTAACTGTATGAACGCAGGAATATATTTATTATTCTGTGGTTCGGTCCAGTTAAGCGTGTGTACATCGTTTCCCCGCCAGTTTTAAACCACATTAAGTAACGGTTATTCCAATAATTAGTTTATAATACCAAGATACGGTGCTGTGTGTTAATTGTGCTGTTGCGATACAACATTGACTGACACACAGTGACAATTACAAGACACAACTTTTACTTTTTTAAAATAAATGCGAAACTCGTCTTTTTGCTCTAAAGGTACAAGTCTGTAATTTTATAAAATAGAAGTCGGCGGTTGCTTTCGTAATAATAATAATATTTTCTCTTCAACTGAAATTATTGCATATTTTTTTTGTTGTACAACCTTGCAACACCACAATACTATAAAGAAACTCAAAGAGATGTACTACATGGCGGCCTTGAACCGTGGGATATTTCTCTAACGGCTATATTTGAAAAGTTACGAAGAAAATACATTCAATATGTTAAACAATTCCTTCAACTTTTACCAGTAGCCTTTTTTCTCTTTTCGTTCCATTTTGCTCCCATCAAGACAAGATCAGCCACTCAGACGTCGCAACTCTTCAAACTTCACCTTGTACATAAAAGCAGATATATTAAATAAAACTTTCATCTGAACTTCTTTCTTAATGACTTTAGAAAATATAGCTTTTTGATTTCATCGTCTTGGATGAAAACATTTTTTTCTGTGATAAAAGTGTTGGGAGTGAGGGGTTGTAGGTCCTGTAAGTTCTAAGTCCCTAGACACAATGAGCACAACTGCTGGAGACACATTTTCATATGAATCCAGTTTTAATTAATTTTGTGTCGATGATTGTAACCTTTTCTCGCCGATTATCATCGGGAGTTGAGGAAAAGCATCTTTCTAGGAAAAAGTGACGCAATATCGTCCATCTGTTGTTTTCACTATGGGAAAAAATATCCCGTTTATTTTCCACTTTGCAGGCTTCTTGATTCCTACCACGTCAAGATCCCAAAGTTGGCACTTAATAATTGATTGATTTATTGATCAACCAAAGACAGATTAGATTAAGTAAACCCACACTATAGCTTAACTGTTTCTCGCCCATTAATGTTGCATAAAAATCGATCTCAAATCAGAAAATTGATATCCTTTCTGTCCAGCACTTTTACTGTTGTGAATAATCAGCTGACCTCTGGGGGCAATAACTGTAATTGAATATGTCGTGTAGTGCAAAAAGTGGTTTTTTAAAATTTTTTATTCTATTAATCGTAGAAAAAATGTTGTGTGCAACATATGCAAAAAGCGTATTTGTTGCCCAAGTTACACAAATAACTATTTCTTTTGTAGACTCATGACTGAGATAAAACATCCCGCAACAATACATGATCTTGGTCTAAGCAGTGATTATATATCCTAGACTTTCAACCGCTTTAATTGGGGACCAATACCGATAGATGTCGTGTGCATGTTTACGGAATCTTTGTTATATACAGGGTGTCCGGATATTATGCGCAAAAAACTTTGGTGCTAATTCTAGAGTAAAAATAAAGGCCACAAGTTTCTATAACATTTTTCGAAAACTCAAAGGTAAAGGATCTACAGCACTTTAAAGTTAGGATTTTTAAAACACTTTTAAAAATTTTTTTGTTTCTTAACTGATTAATTTGAAATTTGGCACCCTGATTACTCATGCTCATGCGCATAAACGTGCAAAATTTGACGTTCATCCATCGCTTAAAGGGCTGGAACCGCCCCTGTCATGCATTTAATTGCTCGAAACTTTTTGCTTTTGACTTTTTGCTAATTTCATTACTGAGATGAAAGATCATTTAAAAACGCAAAAAGGTTTACTTGTTTTACCTTCGTAAATCGGGCCGTTTTCGAGAAAAACGACTTTAAAGTTTGTTTTGCATCAGCATACATGATACTGATTTATTTGACATTCTAACTAAGTGTGCCTTGATCACTTGATTGATAGCATGCCAAGTCGTCTAGATGAGTGCATTACAAACAGTGGCGGAGCAACTCATTATTAAAAAAACTTTTTAAGCTTTTGGTCTTTTGTTTTTAAATTTTAATCATCACTTTGTTTAATGAAAATAGACGTTTCCTGAAAATTTCATTAAAATCGTTCAACAACTTCTAGGTGTTGCAATTTTTTTGGAAGTCAGTATATTTCAATAATTAAACACACCAATAAACGAATTTAAATAAATTTTTAAATAAATTTCAATGTTTATTAAATGCTTTATGGTTACGCCACTGTAAGTGGCGATGCGACTCCTATTGGTTCCACAACATCTATTAGTATTGGTCCCCAATTAAAGCGGTTCAAAGTCTAGAATATATAGTCACTGGTCTAAAGGTTGCTACAATTACTAGTTCATTAAATTTTTACAAGGGGGTTGGAATTTTTCCAAACTCACTTTGTGCTATAAGAGTCCTTTGGGTGCCCTAGACTTTCTATCGTTAAAACTTTTCAAGTTTATCCAGCACAATTTCATCTTGCAGTGTAATTGCTCTTATTAGACTTCTTTGTCACACCCGTCTGCAATAAGCAGAATCATAGCTGGACACTTTTCAGTGGTGACACTAACCATTTCTAAGGTGCGTATGTGTTGACGACGTTGAATACTACCAGCTTGAGAAACTCCTTGACATACACATCTCCACCAACAGACTTTGTAATCCAAATTTATCTTAAAGTTTAGCCAGTGCTTTCGAATAATTTCCGAGAGTTAGACCGAATTTACCTACCCATGGCTTCGTGTGCAATGGATCCAAGAATCATACACTAGGTTAGTCAATTTTCTGATATAGGAATGACAAGGTAGCCATTTAATCAGTTCTCCAAAAAACTTTATAAATTCTATTTGCACTTCTTGATTATTTTAGAATTTTCGCCTACAGAGACCTCACTTGAAGGCCTACTACTTCCTAGAAAGTTTAGTCGATTTTCATGAAACATGAAAGCACCCTTAAATTTTTATTATTTGAAAAAATACATATTTGAATTTTTGCCCAGTCATACAGAATAGTGGGTTACATTTTTTTAAGATACTAAACGGAAACCTGAATTTTAAACTCAACCTACCAGAAGTTGATAAATAGGGACAATTATCAATAGTGTTTGTTCGTGTTAGATATATCGACAACATTAAAAACAATCACGGTTTTGACTATTCTTATTGGTTCAAAGTAATTTTTTAACAACAGACATTTTCTGAAAATAATTTCTTGCTGATGATGCTACATTAACCACTAATGGAGTTGTATTATTTCAAAACTGTAAATAGTGGACAGGCTGAGAGTTTAGTTAACTTCTTCAATGGAGAATTTTGGGGTACAATTGAAGATTTGCTTTTTAATTCAAGTAATATTCATGATTAGCTGAACTAAAAATTTTCTATGGACTGGATAGATAGAAACAGTGTTTTTCAACTGTGATCTCTGAGGTCTTCCGATATGACACCACCCTATTTTTATTTTTGGGGTAATAATGATAGAGTGCGTACGTTCAGCAGAACTTTGTGTTCTGCTGATGGGAGGAATTTTTCCCAATTTATTTTTCGGATCTTGAGTTATCGCTAGCCGTTTGTAATCGGTATGATATATGTGTTGTTTATCACTAGCGTGCGATGTCATCTTCCGCTGAAAGTTTGAAGAGTACAAAATGTTGCGTCTACGGCACTGTAAAAATCATTAGTGCTGCTGGAAAGCCGGGAGTACTGCCGGAAAAACAGTTTCGATAAAAAGAAGAAGAAGAAGAAGAAGATTCCATGTGTAATCGTCAAAGCGAAAGGTTGTGTGTGACAAGTAGTAGATCATTGATTAAGTTTATTACGGGGTTTATTAAGTGTAGTTAATACAAATTTAAAACGAAACATTTGATGAGATCAGTAAAGTTTATTATAGGTGAAGAGCGCGCGTGTGATAGCGTTTTACTAAAGCTGTATGTTTATCTCATGGTATTGATTTTAATTTAATAAGTGTATTGATATTGAACGCCAAAATTTTTACAGATTGTCGCAACCGTCTACACCGTTATAAGTGCGTCAGTACCTAAAATAAGTAAAGAGATGTGTGGGAAAATTAAGTAATTTGAGAATTAATAGCATACAATTAGAATGTCCGATTCGGAGAGGTCGGCGTTGGATAACAAGAAAAAAAGGACGAAGGAGGATGTGTATAGTATATTTAAAAGAAGTAAAAATTGTCACGGTCGCCAGAAAAAGGTAGGTATACCTTTTAGATAAAGAAATACAAAAGGAACGGAAGGAGAAAACACGGAAGAAAATGAAACAATAAGTTGGATTTAAGGAAATGCTAAAGGAAAAGAAATTAAAATTAATCAAGGAAAAATAAATGACGAAATAATAGAAGTGAGGCAGGTGTTGAAGAAGTTGTATGAAAAACTACAAGAGAAATGTAAGAAATTAGAAGATAAAGTGGATAAATTAGAGAAAAGAGTGGAGGTTCTAGAAAAGAAGGAAAATGTAATAGTAAGAGGAGTGGAAGTAAGAGGAGACAAAAAAGCGATGCAAAAACAAGTAAAAGAATTGATAAAAGTAAAGATGGGAGTGGAAGTAAGAGCGGAAGAAGCGGTAGAAATAAAAAAAGGAGTTATATTGGTTAAAATGAGTAATATGGAAGACAAAAATAGAAGCGAGTTAAAGACATACACAAAACTGATAGGAACTAAAATTTACGTGGATGAAGATATGACATTGAAGGAAAGAGAGATACAAATGAGAATAAGATAGGAGGCAAAAATGTTGCAGCAAGAAGGAAAGAGAGTCAAAATAGAATTTGGAAAGATATAGGTTGAAAGAGAAGAAAGAAGATGGATAGAAGCAGAGGGAAAGATAAAAAAATGGATGTCCAAAAACTAAAATTAGGGGGTGGGGAAAAAACGAGAGGGAAGCGGATGGGAAACAGTAGGCATAGTTTATTACAAAAGAAAAGGAAAAATAGAATACTTTTTGGAATGTAGCAGGAATTAAAAATAAAGAGACACAATTTTGAAATTATATTAAGGGGTTCAATATAGTAGGGCTGGTGGAAACATGGATAGAGGAAGATGAATGGAAAGAATGAAAGAGCTAATGTCGGAGGAGTTTGTCTTGGAAATTCAATACGCGGTAAGAACAAAAAGAGAGGAAGGGGGAAGGGGAGAATAATAACAGGAGTTAGAAAAAGTGTTAAGAAAGAATCAGAGGTGAAGCATTGAGACAATTAAAACTAAAATAAAGACAAAAAAAAGGAAAGAGGGTTGAGATAATTACGATATATGTAAGCTGAATGGGAAATTCAAAGAGAATAATAGAAGAGTTAATAGAAGAAGAAAAGTTAGGTGTAAAAATAATTATAGGAGAAGATTTTAACGCAAGAATAGGAGAAGAGGGATTAATGATAAAGGGAAAAGTGAAAAAAAGGAGTTTGATAGATAAAAAAGTAAATGTACAGAGCAAGATACTGATAAAATTATGCGAAGAACAAGGATAAACTATAATAAATGGTAATCTAGGGAGGAAATAGATAACATATAGTATATATATAAGTTATATTCAGAAATCCGCAAACTTAACAAATTGAGTTCGAAGACATCGGAAATTACTGATACTCAATAATTTGCAAACGTATCAAAAGTAAGTTCATCGACAGCGGATGTATCGACTCATGAAAAGAAAATGTATTAGTTTTAATTAGTATTAGTTCTGCCTTTGTATTGAAAACAACTAAATAAACTCGTTTAATTAAAATATTTATCTTTTAAAAACTCGATAAGCGAAAACAAAAATAAAATTGGCGCAGTCGGTAGGATTTTAAAGTAACACGGTCTAAAGTGTACGAAAACGTTTTATCGAAAAACAAGTACGGGCCGGCGAATTTCAATTCCTTAGTGAAAAACGAAAACTAACGTATTCCCAGTGATAACAACCTGTAAACGTTCGAGCTTTTGCGTTATAATTTTGAAATAACAACGGAGCACCAGCCATCCAAGTGACCACCGTACGTGCATCGAGCATTCGGTCGAGGAGAGCCCTGGTACCAAACCTGCAGAAGACAACTCGCAAGGTAGGAACTAATATTCACATTGTTGTTTAAAACAAATAGGAACTTCCTATAATATTTTTGTAATATCATCCATTAATTGGAAATTGCGTGTGCAAGATTAATTAAGAAATTACAAACTGGACGATTTAGTAAATTCACTTGAATCGTTGTCATTAAAAACAATCATGGCTAACACTGAAACCCAATGTCATGAACCAAAACAAATCCAATCATTAATTATCAACTTTTTAAAATAGAATTAGATACTATCCCATTATTTGAAGGTAAAGAGACTCAAATAAATGCATTCTGCATGGCGTGCGACAATATTCACATTCGTTACCAGCTAGTAGCGGAAGTGCAAACCGTAATAAGAGCCGCGATATTTTCTAAATTTAGAGGTAAAGCATCAGAAATTTTATCACCACGTGACGACTTAACTAATTGGACACAAATTAAAGAAGCAATAGTAGAACATTTTTCAGACACAAGAAATTTGGAACAGTTAACAGTTGAATTTAATAATATGAAAATTAATAAAGGTGAAACTTTAGTAGAGTACGGAAATCGAATTAGATTAGCTTTAGGAAAATTAATAGGAAAACTTAATTTATCACAAGTATCAAATAAAGCAGTTAGGCAAGAAATTTTAATCGCTAACGCATTAGATAGATTTTTAGTCACAATCCCTTACCAAATCGCGATGCAAATTCGTGCAGGTAAACCGAAAACATTAGAAGAAGCTATTACATTGGCGCAAGATGAATTAAATTTCGCACACAGATCAGGACAAAATCTTAATTTTAGTAATTCAAAAACAATTCCAAAACAACCGCCGTTTAATCCATTCCAAAGAAATTCTTTTAACGCGCAACCAACATTAAACCAAAATTTTCAAAACCAATTCAACCTAATTTTAAATTTAACAGCAATCCGAATCAACAAACAAGTTTTAACCAAATTTTTAACCCTCGCTTTCAACCTAAGATTGTAAATAAACCACCTTCAAACGTTTTTCGACCCAACCAAAATGTGAACTTGCCCAAACCAACCCCAATGTCAGGCATTTCTAGTATAAAAATTATTTTCAAGAAACCGATCCCGAATCAATTATATTTGACGCAGAATCCAATCAATATTATGCACCTATTAACTTTTACCCCGACCAAGTCGACGAAGACGTTCAACAATTATCTGAAGACGTAGAACATAACCCACAAAACGACGTTACCGAATCAGACGTAAATTTTTTCGAAATTACCTCAACAAACGAATTAATATGACGGAGACCTTACCGTACATTAAATTAACTAACCCACCATTAAAAATTTTAATAGACACTGGCAGCGAAATTAATATTATCGACCCCCGTATTATCTCAAAATTTTATCCAAATTCGACACAACCTATAAATCTAAAATTAAACACCGCAAACGGAACAAGTACGATGAAAACTTTGGCAACAATTCCTTGTTTCGAAGAATTTAAGGCAACCGGAAATTTTAAGTTTATAGTTTTGAATTTTCACGAATTTTTGACGCTCTTATAGGAATACGCGATTTGAAAAATTAAAATTTAACATTGATTTACAAAAACATGCTAACAAGAAGTGATGGTAATAACTTTTTGTTGCACTATAAAAACCAATCAAAATTAAGATACAACCACGAATTAGACAAATATACAATTTGACATACCCGAAACCCGATCAAGACATCTTTATAAAGGAACAAAAATTAATGGAGTAAGGATAGAAGAAGGACTGTACAAAATATTTAACGGACAAATTAACATCGTTTTAGAAAACGAATCGGACGAAGAAAAGCAATTTGAATTAGGAGATTTACACGAAGAAAGAATTGACCCAGAAAATGTAGAACCATTTAGTGGCACAAATACCTCAAATTTAAAAAACTTAAACAATCTTATCAGAATGGATCACATGAACTCCGAAGAAAGAAGGGTGATTATAAAGACATGCAGAAAATACTTAGAGATTTTCAAAACAACAGAAGAAAAATTAACTTCGACAAATTTGACGAAACACAAAATAATTACAAAGGATGAAGAACCAATCTTTTAAAAGCATACCGAACACCATTTACTAACAAGGAAAAATTAAACAGCACGTAGAAGAAATGCTAGAAAACGGAATTATCCAACCAAGCATATCGCCATGGGGATTTCCAGTACATTTAGTGAAAAAGAAAGAAGATGCGTCTGGGAAACAAAAACCAGAATGGTCATCGACTATAGACAATTAAACCACAAAACTATCGACGACAGATATCCAATACCCAACATAGAAGATATTTTAGACAAATTAGGAAGAGCGCAATACTTTAGTGTATTAGATTTAGCATCCGGATACCACCAGATCGAGATGGATGAACAATCAAAGCAGAAGACCGCATTCAACACAGAAATGGGACATTTTGAATTTAATAGAATGCCGTTCGGACTTAAAAATGCACCAGCGACATTTCAACGCATGATGAATAATGTTTTAAAAGAATTAATAAATACACACTGTTTGGTTTATTTAGACGACGTAATAATTTTTTCCCCAAATTTAGAAGAGCACCGGAAGTCACTGGAAAGAGTATTTCAAAATTACAATTACACAATCTTAAGTTACAATTAGACAAATGTGAATTTTGTAAACGAGAAACGGAATTTCTAGGACATGTAATCACTAAAGATGGGATTAAACCTAACCCAAAAAAATAGAAGCTATTAAAAATTACTCAATACCACGCAACCCCAAGGAAATTAAAGGATTTTTAGGACTCATAGGATACTATCGAAAATTTATAAAGGACTTTGCAAAATCACAAGACCTCTGACCCGAATGTTAAAAAGAATATCGAAGTAAAGATCGATGAAGATTTTATCCAGTGTGTGGAA
Source organism: Abscondita cerata (assembly GCA_030710515.1). NCBI lineage: Eukaryota > Metazoa > Arthropoda > Insecta > Coleoptera > Lampyridae > Abscondita > Abscondita cerata. The sequence goes on along the minus strand of JALBCR010003739.1, from coordinate 19,306 downwards.
AAATGCAAGACGCTCTTAACAAACGACCCAATTCTAAAATACCCCGACATGAGTAAAGAATTCACAGTAACGACAGATGCCTCTAACGAAGCGATAGGCGCTGTTTTAACACAAGAAAACCACCCCATCTCTTATGCATCAAGAACCTTGAACGATAGCGAAAAGAATTACAGTACAACAGAGAAAGAACTACTTGCAATTGTGTGGGCCACCAAACACTTTCGCCCCTATCTTTATGGAAATAAATTTATCATTGAAACGGATCACAAACCTCTCACCTGGTTATTCTCATTAAAAGATGCCAACTCAAAACTAACAAGATGGAAACTGAAATTGATGGAATATAATTACGAGATTAAATACAGGAAAGGAAAAGAAAATTACGTGGCAGATGCCTTATCAAGACCACCTAAAGAAGCTTATATTAATGACGTAGATATGGAAACCTTAATTGTAAACACGGATGGACCAACAGATGCCGATATAGAAGAATTAGACGAAATACTCAATAATCTAGCAACACCCGAACAAGAAGACGACAGTGAAACAATCCATACATCTAGAGGAGAAATTCAGATCGACATTCCATACAAGGAAACACCATTAAATTTATCAAAGAATCAAATCATATTCGATACACATGTTAGTTGTGCCGAACCTATAATTAAACACATAAATCTATTTAATAATCTGAAAAAGAGAGTTTATTGTAATTTACCTTTTGGATCGAATGATGACGAAATTGTAAACACCTTGAAAGAAATAATTAAACCAAATACGAATATTAGCATTTATTTTAAAACCGTAATATCGAAAAGGACATCTTAAGAATTATGAGAGAACACTTTAATAACACAATTAAATTACACATCACAAATAAACTTTTAGAAGATATTGAAGATGAAAATGAGCAAACGAAATTTATGAGTTACTACCACACAGGCAAATCCAAACACAGAGGAATTAATGAAACCTACAAATCATTGAAAGGGCTATATTATTGGCCAAATATGGAAATGGACGTAACAACATTCATCAATAATTGCGAAATATGCAACCTATCTAAAATTGATCGTAATCCACAAAAATTACCGATCGCATTAACCCCAACACCAGACAAACCCTTCCAAGTAATACATTCTGACTTATTATTTATAAATGGAAAAGCAATATTAACAATAGTAGACGCGTTTTCAAAATATGCACAAGCATACCTACTTCCAGATAGAAACTCTAAAACTATTTTGGAATACCCCAACATTATACATTTCTCACCACGGTATTTTTTCGAAATTAATAACGGATAATGACCCTTCCTTCTGTAGTAATTTAATTTCAGAATTTTTTAGGACCCATAAAATCGTACATCATAAAACGTGTACAGAAAACTCAAAATCAAATGGTATAGTAGAAAGATTTAACTCAACCCTGATCGAATCATTGAGAGTGTCAAATGTAGAAAATCTAAATTACCCTTCAAAACACAACTACGTATGTCAGTAATATCATACAATAACAGTATCCACACAACAACCAAATTTACACCTTTCCAAATAATCAACGGAAACGATAGAAATGTTTTACCATTTGATCAGACTATTAATAAAGTGACAGAAGACTACGTAAACGAGAGAAATAAAACTATGAATATGATTAACCAAAAGTGAAAGAAAGTATATTAAAGGCCAAAGAGAAAGTTCAACAACAGCAACCAGAAAATACTATAGAAGAAAATTTACCAGATCAAATAGTGTACGTTAGGAGAAACCCACAAAGGAATAAACTCAAACCCTATGCAGATAAAATAAAATTACATAATGTGACCGATAAAACGATCTCTTTCAAAAATAAGAGAAACCAAATTACTAAATTAAAACGAGATTTAGTAAAGCGAACTAAAAAGAACATGTTGTTGCAGGATGAAGATACTAATATTAACGATCCTGGCCCTAGCCACAGCAGGTGAAGAAATTCAAGTTAGAGAAATAAATAATTATGTAGTACCACTAGAATTAGGCAAATCATTTAACCATTTATTTGATCATAAGTTAGTTTTTATGTTAGAACGTAAAAATATACACACCTTAATCGTAAACATAAGTACACAACGTAATTTAATTTTAGAAAAATTCAAAGAAATCAAATCTAAGCAAGAACCTTCAGAGCATGACGCGAACATTATTAGATTATTAAGTCAAACAAAAATCAAATTGAAAAATAAAACTTAAAGGTCAAAATTTTGTCTCCGCATACCGCGAAAAACGATCCCCATTCAATTTTATAGGAAAAGCAGCAAGTTGGCTTTTGGCATCATGGATGACGATGAAAGGCAAAATATTTATCAAGCTATTAAAATATTAAAAGATAAACAAGACGAAGTAATAAGTAATGTTAATCATAAAACCAGTTTATTACAAAACATTTTTGATCAGGTTGAAACTTTAGCAAATAATACGAACAAAAACATGAAAATAATTCAAAACATCTAAATTCTTTTAGATAACCAAAATACATTGTTTTACCAATACATTATAATTTTAGAAACTTTGTTTATTTTGGAAAATAACATTAACGAAGTAGAAAATTTTATGAACGACTTGCAGCAAGCAATTATTTTGGGTTTTAGACATCAATTACATCCCTTCCTTTTACCCTACACACAACTTCATAAACAGTTAGCTTTCCTCAAAAATTATATCCGAATAAAGTCCTACATCTAGACAATGATCATTATTATTATTCAATACTTTCGGTACAAATCGGACTAGATGCAGAAAGAATTATTGTATCAATACAATTTCCAATAATGGAAGATAAAATTCAACTTTATATAAAATTGCGAAAGTTCCTTATCGCAATACTTACGTGTTAGAACAATGTGATTATTTAGTATGGTCCTACAACGACTTAGTGTGTGTATCAGACTATTTATTAGTAGAAAATAAGTATGTAATTAAAGAAAATTCTAATAGACAACGTAATGATTATTGTATTAATAATCTTATGCAAAACAATATCAATAACTGTACTATAGTTAAGATGAATCAGATTAAAACTCAATTTCAAGCATTGAATGATGCAAACTATTTGTTGATTACCGACAAAAATGTTTGTTAAAATACCAATGCCACACAAGAGGCACTATCGAAATAAAACAAAATTCTCTTATAAAGTTACTCCTCAAAAATGTACAATAGAATTTAATAACCAATTGTATAGTAATAGTAAGAACGAAATGTTCAAAGAATTGAACCTTCCAAAATTAACCGAAATTGAATTCAAAAGCCGCGTAAGAAATAGTAGGCCTTTCGAGTTCACCCCAATTAATTTAGACGAAAAATTAAAGAACAGCTCATGCAAGATGATTTAACGTATTCGAAGGAAATACCGGTTCAATATCAGTTTTCGCACTATCTAATAGTTATCGTAGTAATAATCTTAAGTATTTTTGTATTGTATAAATTTAAAGATAGGATAAAAGTGAAACTGAGTAAAGTGTGTTACAAAAATGTGAAAGTGCTCTATCTCCGAATCCTGAGGACAGTCTTCCCACTGGCCATGGAGGAGTTATATTCAGAAATCCGCAAACTTAACAAATTGAGTTCGAAGACATCGGAAATTACTGATACTCAATAATTTGCAAACGTATCAAAAGTAAGTTCATCGACAGCGGATGTATCGACTCATGAAAAGAAAATGTATTAGTTTTAATTAGTATTAGTTCTGCCTTTGTATTGAAAACAACTAAATAAACTCGTTTAATTAAAATATTTATATTTTAAAAACTCGATAAGCGAAAACAAAAATAAGATTCATATATAAGAGAAAGAGGAGAAACAGTCATAGACTACGTAATAATAAATGAAAAAGTAAAGAAGAGATAGAACACCTGAGGATAGGAGAAAATAGGAATCCGATCATCAACCGTTAGAGGTGATAATGATGGATGAATGGGAAGAAGGAGAACTAAACGATAATAGAGAGTAGGGAGAAAAAAGTGTGGTCAAGAAAAAATATAGAAAATACAGAGAGAGAAAATGGAGAAAGAGCCAGAGATGTCTTATGAGGTTGAGAAAGAAATAAATAGGATTGTGAAGAAAATGGACGATGCAACGGAAAAGAAAAGGTATAAGAAAAGAGCATATATTAGAAAACAGGAAAGAATGGTGGAATGGTGATTGCAAAAAAAGACAAAAGAGATGAGAAGAGAGAGAAGAAAATGGAAAAAGGAAAGATAGAGTTAAAAGAATACAAAACGTTAAAAAAAAGTCATTAGCAGAAGGACGAGAAAGTTTAAGAAGTCAGAAAAGGGATAAATGGAGAGAAATGGGAAGAACATTGTAGAAGATTATTAGAAAGACAAAGGGAGAAGCCAACAATTGTAGGAAATAGGGAAAGAAGAAGAAAATTAAGAAGTAAAGGTATAAAAAGGAGGAGTTGGAGCAAGCATTAAGATAGGCTAAAATAGGTAAAACCGAAGGTACTAATGGACCGCAAGAAGAGTAGTGGAAATATATAGGTAATAAAATTAAAGAAAAATAAGGAAAGTATTTAAAAAGATATGGAAATAGGCGATAATATGTCCAATGACAAGTTAAAAAGTACAGGATAAGTCTCACAAATGTAAGGTACAAAATATATGGAGAAGCAGATTGGAGAAGGAAATAGAAGAGAGGAAGTTAATACCAGATTGGCAGGCAGGCTTTCGTAAAGGCAGGAAAATGTACGCCTTATTTTTGGATATTATTAAGGCAGCGTTTGACAATGTGGATAGAGAGCTGTTGTGGAAAGTGATGAGGCAGAAGGGGGTAAACGAAAATTTTGTAGCAGGGATAGAAGAACTGTATAAAGAAACAAGATGTAGAACTAGAGGGAGGATAGGAAGAGAGTTTTGGGTAACTAAGGAGCTTAGACAGGGGTGTGCATTAAGTCCAAGTTTGTTTGCAATATATTAGTGATTTAGAAGAGGTGATAAAAAATAGCAAACAGGAGGAATAGTGATAGAGAAGAAAAAGTGGTGTTAGCGTACGCGGATGATGTTATAATTGCAAAAATCAAATGAATATGAGAGGCATGATAGAGGTAGTGAGAAAATATATAGTAAAGAAAAAGTTTGAAGCAAATGTGGAAAAACTAAAATAATGGTATTTAAAAAGAAAAAGAGAGAGGAATAAAAGAGAGATGGGGGCAAAAAGAAATACAAACAGTAGACAAATATAAGTATCTTGGGTATAATTTTAGTTATAATAATAAGGATGAGGGGCATATAAGGGAATTAAAACAGAAAGGAACAAGGTATTGAGTCAGGTATGGGGGATAGGAGAAAGGGTTTTTGGAAAAGATATTGAAAAAGAAGATGGTTGTTTAAGAAGTTGGTAAGGAATGTATTATTGTATAGGGCAGAAATATGGAAAAAGCTGGAGAAAATACAATTAAAATACTGGAAATAGACGTTGGGATTGGGAAAAGAAACACTAGGATGTATAATAGAAGAAGAAGTAAAAATAGATAAGATTAGGATTTGGACAGGAAAATTTGGCAGTGAGATTTGACGAAAGGATAAGAGACAGGGAGGGAAGTGAGATACTAAAGAAATGTGGGAAGGAGTGGAGAAATATTTAAACAAATACGGTGAAGAAAACAGGAAACATTATTATGAAAGGGTAGGATACTCGATACAGAAAAAGAAAGGAGGGGAGAAGAATGGAAAAGGAACTGATCAGTATAGATAAAGATATACAGATACAAGAAAGGAGTGTGAAGATAAAAGAGGGAAGAAAAATACGGAGTTAAGTATGGAAGGAATACCAGTATATCTGAGAGGGAAAAGTAGTATAAAAGAAAAAAGAATCATAGTTAGATTTAGATACGGGAATGAAGAAAGAAAAAATATGTACTGGAGGAATGATGAGGAGAGAATATGTAGGATGTGTGGCGAAGGGTGGGAAAATATCGAGCATTTAAAAGAAAATTGTGGGGAACTGCGGTCCGAAGAAAGAGGGAGAGAGAGAAGGATACTATTAGGAGAGAATGGACAGAGAATAGAATGGATGAAAGAAGTGATAAAGAAAAGAGAAGAAAATGAGAAGAAAAAGAGAAATATATATAAGATGTAATTTAAGGAAATTTTTGTATTAATATGGGGATCAATTTTTGTATTGTTTGGTTTTGGGATTAAGAAAAAGGGAGTTTGGTTTTTTATTTTTTGAGTGTAAGAAATCGAATCAATTGTTTATGTATATGATTACAAAAAACAAATAAAAGGAATTGATTGATAAAAAGAAGTAGTGCTTCCAGCAGGATCAATTGCATATCCAACTGTCCTTCCTGAACGAACTTGGCCAGAAGGTTCGACGTTATATCTTTAAACTATTAAATCATCCATTTGTCAAATTTTTACTTTACACCGACACAACTTATAAAATTAAAAATTAACTTTTTCCTATAGTTTTTTTATATCTCTAGCGCGAAGTCAAATATTGAGAATCGGCCCTATTTATCAATTTGTAGTAAGAAATGTGACTCATCACCTTCAATGACTCAAATCACGAAAATATTAGAGTATCTTCATCTTAAATGCGACACACTGTATACCTACCTATAAGAGTGAGTACAGCTGTGAATGTGAATCTTTAATTCATTTTATAAAATAATTTTTTACTTAGTTGTGATAACGCTTTTTATTTAAGATTCTACCTCTCGAATGGTTAGACGAATTGACAGAAATAGCACGACGTTATAAACTTCCTGTACACATGGATGGTGCTCGGTTGTTGCACGCAGTAGTTCAAACTGGTATATCAGCAAAACGATACGTGAGAGATGTCGACTCAGTATTTATTTGTCTTAGCAAAGCTCTCGCATGTCCAATGGGATCGGTTCTATGCGGCTCAAGGAAATTTATTGAAGAGTAAGTAAATTGAAACCTTATTGAAAAGAATTACTAGAACTGAACTTTGATTTGAAATCCAATTAAAATCAAACAATTACAAATTCATTGTATTGCTACAATACATTGAACTATCTATTAATGTATGTACCCAGATTATCACTGACTTCTTACATTGTGTTACATTTAAACGTTTTTTTTTTTTGTACGGTAACATCCACTAAACTCATATTTTAAATTCAAATATCAATTGAGTGAAATTTTTGTTGTTTTAGTTTTCGGAATAGTTACGAAAAGGTAACTATTTTCACAACTTATTTAGGTATTGGCTGAAAATAAGACAGTGTTAATAATTCATCGTAAAACACATGAACTCTTGAAGATATGAAAGTTCATAGTTGCCGGATATTATCCTCTGTAGAAGATGTGATGAGCATTCAAACGATAAGAAATTTATTAATATATTTATTACTTCAAATGTAACATAATTTAGAAGACTAATGAGAAAGTCATTTGTGTGATAACTTTGAGATAATTTTGGTCAATTTTACTGAACCAACAGTGATGTTTTAACAAAAAAAATGTTTATGCTCTGAAAACAACTGGCATTGAGTGGCAAATACCTATTCACTTTAATGAAAAGCTTCTTTCTGACGAAAAATCCCTTTGCGATGAACTAGTAACTATCAGAAAATTATTTTTATCTACGTCTAACTTATAATCAGCACATTAATTACTAAATAATTGTGTGTGAAATGTAATTTGAATGGGATTTTTGTTATTAAACGACTTTAAAATTGATCCCAGAATCCAAAAAATGGCAGTTTTGTTCATCTTTATTTATTTATTAATGTTTTAAGAATATTTGAATTAAAAGTATTCTTAGGTTTAACGTTAATAAAATTGTTAGTGGTACATTCATATTGTAGATGCCTATGAAAGAATTTATCTGATTTATTATCATTAAAAACTAAATGTTGAGATATAATTTGTTTAGTTAGATTACTAATTGAATTCAATTTTTTTAACAAAGTTTTAAAGAGGTTTTAGTGTAAGTTTTAATCATTTATTTATTTATTCGTACGGTAAGTTAATCATAAAGTTATCAAAAAATGACTTTGGTAAAGTGTTAGATAAGAAAAAGGTGAATGTTATAAACAGTGGCGGCTTGTCCATATGGTCATTTGGTCAATGACCTCCCAAAAATTTTGACAATATATAAAAATATTCATTATTACGTGTTTTATTAAAATAGGTAATTAAGTCGCAAGTACAATAACTTAAAATTTATCGGCCGTCGTTCGTAATTCATCCTCTTCAACCTTGGGCTGGCGGTGCGAATTGTCCTCATTGAATTAGATCTACCCGAAAACTCGAAAAACGTGCAGCGCCCGAATAACCGCAAACGTCCGAAACAAAATCTTTGGGTCTTAAGGCCGGACCCCGCAGTTTACGTTGACTTCGTGTAGTTTGTACCACTACGCTCGATTTTTGATTCTATTTTTGCGGTTTTAAATCAATTTAAGAATTTATATTGATATGTTTTACTGTTGTTGTGTTGTTTTGTAAAAATACTATTTTTGATTCGCGTGTGCATGAGCTATAATAGAAAATGTCGGTAGTGCAGAAAATTAAACAACTAAAAGTGCTAACAAACTTAATTTTACAAAATTAGTTGAGTTCAAGGCAAATGGTCGTCCTTTGCCAGAACTAAGTTTACGACAAACTAGCAAAGACAAAAATAAAGATGTTCATCGAAACTTTCGCAAGGTAATGTACGATTTAGCTAACTGGATATGTGGTTGTGAAGTATCAAACGTATTTTACTGTTTTGTTTATTTATTATTTTCTCCGTCAGACTCGCTATTGTGCAAATCCGGTATAAGCGATTTAAAACATTTAAAAGAGAAAATAAAAAGCATGCTTCGTCTGCAGAACACATGAAATGCTCGGTAAATTTTGCAACCGTAGGAAATGTTGATATTCGTACACCGCTAGACAATAACACAGAAAATCCCTTAGAGATTTTAATGAGAATGTTTCGAAAAATCGCTATATTTTGAACAAAATTGTAGATTGTATAAAATTTTGCGGTGCATTTGAGATATTATATTTTTATAAGTATGTCTATTTTTTAAATTAATCTTTGACCTCCTAGTGTGATTGACCACGAGCCGCCACTGGTTATAAAGGTCAATCTGAAATTCGGATAATTTAGAATAGTTAGTATTAATTAAGTGTTTTAAAATAAAAATTTTAAGTATAACCTCATTTTTACAATTAGCGATGCATTTTGGAAAAAGTCTTCTTAAGTTTACATTGATTAAGAAACCAGATTTTAAGAGAAAGTAGATTGCGGAAACGATTCAATTTGGATCAGAACTCCATATTGGTTAATAATATGTTGAAAGTAGTGTTTAAGGAGTGTAAAGGTAAACAATTTGTATTAATTATTGGAAGTAAAAGAATTAAAACGTTTGTAACATATTTTTTAACAACTTGTGATTTGCGCTGTTGTGCATATGGGTCAAATAATCCAAAGTGATTATTTGCAAATTTCGCAAATAAAAACTGGTTCATTGTCTTTGCTGTCAAGATCCAACCTGCACCGCACTTTGGCGCTAAAAACATTTTGGCTTCGGAATGTTTTGGATCATGGATGTTTTGGCGCTAGGATATCTTGGCGCCTACCATTCACATAAATAACGAAATTTGTACAGGAATACTTCTGGCTTTATCAGCACGAGTGTGTTATGTGCATTCGCTTAGATAACGATTTTCATCAACATTCAATCGTCGTTACAGTTATCTGTTGACATTACTTACTATTTGTAAGTGTTCTTTATACGCGACTATGTAGCAAGACATGCATTTCAATTTTGAATTTCTTTTGCTTTGTAATAAGCCCAAATTAAAAAGAATTACCATTATTTTTATGGATGTATGCAACTTTTACACCTGCCTGTTAGAAATCTGTTTGAAATCTTTGAAAATTGAATTTGTAATTAACAAACTTTTCTCTTCTAGAAGATATAAATTCTAAAATATTAGATACTTCTATTACTAATACTCTTTCATGTTGTAATGCAAAATTTTTCATTGCGTAACGACACCCTATGGGGAATACATTAAGAAGTAATAATGAAATTAACTTGATTTGGATACTGCAAAAATACAATCAAAGGAAAGGAACACCAACTGCAGCGTCTATTTAATTAACAGAAAACATTAAAAACTGCACCAAAATCTTTAACTTTTTTTTGGTGCAGTTTTTGTGTGTTATTTTTGTTGCAAGTTGCAAGTTTGAACCAACGCGTTAGGTTTTCCGTGTATGATCTTCTATCGCTACCGTTGTTGCTTGTAGGTGTTCCGTATCATAGCTTTCTATCTCGTGATGTTTGGCCGCTTTCTCTTATAATGATCGCCGACCCTACATGACTGCCACCGCAGGATGTATAGTGTTGTATATTTGATATTTGGGGATACGCATATAGCTTTGTGTAGTGAAACGTGTCTCTGATACTAACATTATGTCTATATTATTGGTTTGTAAAAATAGTTTGACTCTCTTGAGCATGTTAGCACAAGCCGTTGGCGTTCCATATAACTAGCTTTTAACAATTGGACCATTACGACATTTTGTTTACTAACGTGGAGATGAGATTCATCATGGTCCCATTTGGCTGATAAGTTCCTTCCATCATGTGTTTAAGTTCTGTCATATCTCTGTATTGTTGTGTTGTTATCGCTGTGTTCATTGTGTTAAAGTGGTTTGTTTGTTGTGAGTTTTGATAAGAACTTTGTGCTTAACTTACATTAGGCTAAAACATATTGAGTTGTGAGGGTTTTATTGTTGTTGATGTAAATTTTTAAGACAATTCCGGAAACTCCTATCTTGTTTGTGGTTTCATAAGTATGGTAATCGGTTTCCTTTGTTATTTAACATTTTTACAATTTTGCTATAAGTTGCACCATCTTTTGGCTCTATTTTCACTTGCTCGTTAATGAGTGCGTTGGTTCAGATTAACGGTTTAATCGGTTTGTACACCATCGATGAAAATAGATGGTTGTTTCTGGTTCTTTCTTTCTTTTTACCTTGCGTGTGTTTGTATCCATTTTGTCTTGTTTATTAAGGGGGTTGTATCTATTGTTGCTTAGCCAGTATTCTTTAGGTTTGCTTTGACTCTAAGTGCTCTTCTTCTTCTAAGATTCATTTTTACTACTTCTAACAATTTTGCTAGTCATTTTATGTGGCGGTATGGCATCGGCGCGAATTGAGGTAGTGGATGGTGTACCGCTTGATTCGGTATTTGAATGCTTGCTTGTTGTTGGCTATAGTACGTAAGATGTTGTTGTGATTGCTGTGTTGTCATCGGTTGAGAGTAACACATGTTTGGAGCTGACATGTATTGTGGTTGCACATTTGGATTGTAATATTATAGGGTTAGCTTTCACAAACTGCGTGTTATTGTAATATGGGTTATTGGCCATTTTGGGCCGCACTTTGTAGTTATTATGTATTTAAGCAATTTGTAATGTTATATTAAATTCAAACAAAATCGAAAATAAAATATTTAAATGTAAATATGAGTAAAATAAAATTTATAATCACTTCCATGTTTACTGATCATCAATTGACCTAAGGTCAATAGTACAAGCGGTACAGTTTTACATACCGTCAATGATGATAAGAAGTTCCCACTTGGCACACTTATAGTATAGATGATTCTACGCGATTTGACTCTGTTGACGTCCAAAGATGGCGCTCGACATTTCTTTCCCGAAACTATAACTTTAAAACTATTTGTCGTAAAAAGATGAATTAGGGTGCAAATGAAAGCTTAGAATATCCTTTTAATCTATGTCAGAACATTTGTGTCAATATTTCACATAGATTTTAACTGAAAACCTATTTACCTATTTTTATAGGGATTTTTTCAGTTTTTCGACTACAAGGAGCCGGAAAATCTCAAAACTTAAATATAACTAAGTTAATTAATTATTAATTATGGTAACAGGTAACTGAAGTTTACGAGAAATGCTTCGTAGCTTGACTCGGTTAAGTCTAAGTAAACAATGCGCAGAAACGCGTTTTGGTCGGACGAATCTATTATAATCGTTGTAGGGAGTTTACTTATCTGTTTACATGCTCAGTCAGTAGCGTCGGTTTATAGTAGTAGTATGGTAGGTGTGAAAGGTAAAATAATTCACAGTCAAGGGCGTTGAGATAATTGCAATATGTTGAATTATGAAACGTGAATTAATTAATTGACTATAAAATTATACATTTTTTGCCATAAATTATTACAGTTACTGTTTAATTTTTTAGTGTAGATAATTCTTTGAAAACAGGTGTATAATGAATCATGTTTAGTAATGTATATCCAGATCCGTTAAGAAATTACTACGCCAGTGCTTATGCGCGTATATGCGCATATGCGCGTAGGTCAGATGTGTATGAATTACTAGATTGCCTCTAGAGCCTCACGAACGAAGTAACACTGTTTCCTTAAGTGCGTTGCCTATCCTACCAATGCAACAGCACGCCGCGATATACTTAACACTGACTCAGTACTGGGTATGCTTGTTCCCTATTCCAGCAACGTGAATAGAACTGAGGTGATAAGAAAAATGTGTTAAGATTATGTACTTTAAATTTAACCGAGTCTATCTATGAACAGTCAGTACGTCTGAGCAAGTCAAACCTAAAATTATAACCTCTAGTAAGCTAACTTGTAATATGATAGTTTTCTTCTTATATGATGATAACTATCTTCAAGATTTGACCTGAATAAAACAAGGAATTTTTTATATAATTCAAAATCTCAATATGAAACTTACTTATTCTTACCTGCCATGCTGGCAATTTGCTTGACAAATCGTACATAATAGCGTGCAGGATACCCAAAGCTTTACAGGAACAACTGGTCATTTTGCAATGTTTCTTACAAGAACACTTAACCAGGTCTCGGCATGATCCCATATTTCCGGTATAGATACTCATTTCGGAACCAAAATATTGCTGGAAAGCATCTAATCCCAATCTTCAGGTGAGGCAACTGTTGGAACAAGTTTGGCTGTTGGCCCCAGATATGACCGCTTTGATAAGTTGCTCTACGAATATGTCTTCTAGGGCAGATGGTGTTGTGGAATATTTCTACAGCCTTCCTTTTGCTGTAAACAAATATTTTCTTGCTTGTTCACCGTGGTATAAACACTGCGAATCATAAACATGAAAACAAACTGTTCTAAAATTTTAAGTGATTTTTTGGAGATGGTTTGGATGAGATATTTCCAGAAACGCTGCTGTGACATCATTGCTTTCTAAACACGCCAAGCAGATTTCTTGCCTTCTTAGAAAATGAAGATATTGTGTCCATCCAGTAAATGCTTGAAATGTGCAGAGATGTGATTTATCAGTTCCAAAACTTGTGCATAAAGAAACATAAAGATGATTTCTACCGGTTCCAAAAATAACTATAGTTCCTGAATTCAAAGTTTTTAACTGAAAAGAACTAATCCATCCACAGTTCGAATTACAACAGTGTTGTACAGCATCCTTTACGTGCAGAATAATACGACAGACGGTCTCCTCTAAATATTCCTGTACAATTTCTCCAACAATGTTCAAAAAAATTAGCAACATATGCTATAAATAGTCTGTTCATTTGTAACTATTTGCCTAGTTAAGTTTGTTACGTGATTTTCTAACAATTTGAAGAGATCTTGCTTATTAGTCTTGTTTCTAAAAAACTTGCTTCAATTTTTGGGTGAAGGAGCTTGTAAAAGAACCTGTCGGCGAATTCTAGACCTTTTGTTATCTCTAGTGACTTGCTTTATGCTTTGAGATAAATATCCCACACGATATCTACTCTTCTAACAGCTAACTGCTTGCTTCATCCTGCATGTGTTTCTAAACTCGGAACAATATTCTGCAAAGTTCTTTGATGTTCTTGGAGGCCAAAGAACCACAGCTGCACCGCCGTATATAATAGCATCGCACTTTCTTGCATACATATATATTTTTTAATGAATAATTTATAAAAACGTGCTACATAATTATTATATTTGTTTTTTTTTCGTAACTAATCCAGATATATTAATGTACTTAAGCTTTTTGGAAAGATAAAATAATTTTTTAGACATCATTTTAATGAAGTTTTGAAATTTTTCGGCTACTTGTAGTCAAAAACTGAAAAATCCCTTTAAAATAGTCAAATTTGGCTGTTTATTTCATTCATCGGCTTCCAGTTAAAAATCTACGCAGAATATCGACACAAATGTTCTAAAATATATTAAAGAAGGTGTTCTAAGCTTTCATTTACATCCTAGTTCATCTTCCTATGACAAATAGTTTTAAAATTATAGTTGCGGGAAGGAAATGTCCCGCGCGCCATCTTTGTGACGTCATATCTCGGTCCCTCCCGAAGATTGTTTTTGGAACTGCAGGATCAAACGTAGAATCATCTAAACTATAAGTGTGCTAAGTGAGACCTTCTTATTATCATTTGCGGTATTGTGACATTATTTGTCGCGTACCGCCTGTACTACAACGTTTATCACTTTGTACCTTGAATCTCGTGTATACAAAAAGCATACAGACAACAATATTTGTCGAAATTCAGGTGTACTTTGTTTTTAACATGTCTTCTAAAGTTCTCAAATAAATGAAATTGTTTAGAAACCTTTAAGCAACCTAGTTTTCCATTAATAACTGCATTTATAGCAAGATTCATTATTTCGTGACCATTGCTGCCGATTTGTTTTTTGTTTGACGTTTGTATTTTTGTACCATCTAGAATTAAGAAATTTTCTCTAAATGGAGATTCAAAAGTGTTGGGTAGAACGGAATTATATTTTTAACACAACATTTACTTCTAAATATTTTGAAAATTAGAACTAACCTTTTTCTCAAATATTAAACTCACTATATTTTAAATAAATAGGTAAGGTTATTTAATGCACCTATCTATCCTTCCTGACGCTATAACACCAGAACGCACGAACCGATTTCCAGGGTTTTGCGTTCGTTGGAAAGGTCCTGGGTTCCGTGAGGTTTATAGCAAAGAAAATTCAGGAAAATGTCAACAGAAAAGCGGAAAATCTTTTCACATACAGCGCCATCTTTGATACATAGCATGCACTACAAACCAATATTTTAAGTAGATGGCGCCGGTGCGTCGCAATGACAATTAATCAGTAAGCCAATCGCTTAGTGTTTGCGGGATAAATTTAGAAAATCATTGTTTTGCACATGGGCAGTTATACGTTGCGTGTTCACGAGTTGGAAAACCATCCGCTTTGTTTGTGTTAACGTCAGACCAAAAAACAAAAAATGTGGTTTCCCAAAGTGCACTTCAATGAAACGGATAATTTGCGGACACGTATAACGCTTCGATTCAGTATTTACTTTGATTCACTTTCATTTACTTAGAAGTTCAACTAAATAACACTTCCTTTTTGTAATCGAAATGAATTCATTACTGTTGTGAAATGAAATAAAATTTTTCCTTTTCAAATATAAAACAAAAAAATTTTTCTTCATCTTTTAATCACCAAACGAAATGTTACATAAAACGAAGCCATCTGGTGGCGAAACGAGTTCGCCGGGTTTGCTAGTTCCTTAATAATTACATTTATTAAAAATCCGACTACTGGTTGCGATTTCGACACCAAAAGGTGTCAATATCAATTTTATCATGTTAGTTGTTGTTTGTGTTGGAATTGATGTTGATTTGATGATGACACCTTGGTCGCAGTGATATATATTTATTACTCTGTGCCTTGGTGTCCAAATCGGTAGTTGTTTGATTGTAATTATTTAATTAAGTCAAATTGTGACTATGGAAACGGAACCAGAGTCGTTAGTATATTGTCGAGGATTGTAAATTAACAAAGTTTAAAGGAGGGTTTGTAAACATTTATAATTTAACGGATAATGCTGTATTATGGCTTACTAATCTAAAGGACATCTAAAATTAAGCAATATTTTCTATTCTCTGTCCTGATTATCTGGTTTTCCATCATTTTGTTTGCTATTTCTTCAGCCTACTATTTTTTCTGTCATTTGTCGATAATGCGCGCTTGTAGCGGTCTATTATATGTCGTCATGCAATGTCTGTGCTGTTTATTTTTTGTTTTATTTACTTTGTATAATGTTTGTAACACTTAAAAGCCGACGATCTGACACTGGCCTGAGGAAGCACCTGCATATTGAGTGAAACGTCGTTCAGCGTCACTTGGACTGGTTGTCTTTTCTCATTTGCATGAAACCACCATTAAAGTTTTTATAAAGTTTTAAGCTCGATAAAATGCAGCTTTGATTCGCTTCCAAGTTAAAAATGGTTTGTTTGAGACATTAATTGTCTAGTTCTCGTACCTGAGATCCTCACCCTAACTCTTGCCAGTTCTAGCAATGGGCAGTAGTTTTAGATTTTCGTGAAGGTGTTGGTTGTAATAACGTATCGCCATTATTCAAAACACCTTGTTCTCATACTCTTCCGATGTATTATTAGGGTCAGTGCACTCAGTCAACTTGAATATTGTCAACACAATTTTGAACTGGAAGATTTGAGTCGTCGAGATCTAAGTTACAGCCCGTGGGCACCTCCAAAGATTCTGGTACTGGTATCACCGAAACAGCTACAACTGTAATACACAAGTAATACTGTAATAAACATTGTTTGATGTTGATGAACCGCCATTTTCAGCGTTCGTCCTTCTCCCAACAAGTTGGAATCGCCAGAAAGTACGGACTCGTTTTCATGATGAGTGTTTTGTTTTAAGGCTAGCCATCACAGCAGTTGTCATTAACAACTCACAGAAAATCATAGAGACGTGAATGATTGGGAATTAGAATCCCAAACTAGATCCTAGCTAGGTTCACTTTAATTCCAACTTATGATCTCAATATCCCGGGCTATTAAAACCAATTACTTTATCACACAGTAGAGGGGAGAATCAATCAATCGGAGTATACCACTGATTGCAAAAGCCAAGGTCTGTTTTTCACAGGATCGTTCGTTAGATGGTAGACAGGTACAACTACTTACAACTTGCATTCAAGGAGACGCACATGTTCATACATACACAAACCCACATATCTAATCTTGTAAAATAATTCATGGGGTGCAATCGGTAGACGACTGGGTAATTTACTACCCTCTAGATAACTTACAAATCTACAGTTACAGATTCAAGAGCTTGGGACGATATACGACAGAGACAGATTACTGGGTTGATAGCATGCCACGCCGTCTAAATATGTGCATTACAAATCATGGCGGAGCAAACTCATTATTAAATTTTTTAACCTTTGTTTTTTTTTTTGTTTTCAATTTTTTTCATGAAAATAGGCTTTTTATGAAAATCGTTCAACAAATTGTAGGTGTCTGTCTGTAATCATTGACAGAGCAACTACTTTAATTATATAATTGTTTTTTTAATTTATACCTACAAAATTAAATTTTTAGAACCAACGTCGAACCGTTAATAGCGGCGACACTGATTGCAAACTACATTTTTATGAGTTTGTTTTTAAAATTAGAAAAAATGTTTAGTATGTAATCTTTTTTATTTGATTATTATAAAAGTTTACTTAAAATTGATTTTTAGCGCCAGACGTTACCGGAAAATGCTCGGCGGTGGACTGAGACAAGTAGATTTCTAGCAGCCGCCGGCGTAGTAGCATTGATGAAATGGTTCAACGCCTTCAAAAGATCATGATCATACTTATCAAATAGCGAAAGGTAATTTTGTGGATACATTCAACCTAGCATTATTATTAAGTTACTTTCTTGCAATAGACGATATGATTCCAGCATATTCAGGTTAATTTGTCATTAGTGCAAAACTAATATACTATTGATACACCTGGACAGCAATATTATTACTGAAGATCAATTTTAGATAGACTCGTTAAAATTAAAGAAACAGATGATGTTAAAGTTAATTAGCGGGACTCTGCAACCCAATATTGTCTGCTTTGTGTTGTATTGGGAAATTTCTGAAGAAGATGTAAGGCAAATCATTGATAAAAGTAAAATGATTATCAGATTAAAGTAGAAAATGGTTAACAATGAATCAAAACAGTAATTTCATATTATTATCAATGCGGCCCAGTATAATCTTAAATAAATAACGTCTGTCCTAAAACGAGTTTCTGTTATACAAATATGCTAGTGTGACAGTGGTTATAATTTTATGATAGAAACGCACTATATGGAAGCTTTGCAAACAGCCATACACAACCACCCCGCCCACTCAGAGTGTAGGAGGAGGCATGAATTTTGCACTTTCTGAATCTGTTTAATATCTCTACTGCGTAGGAAACGATGATAGACCACGTCACAATAATTAAAGTTGATGATTAAAGCATTTAATAATACAAGTTTCAGTCTTTGGTTAAGAGTATGTCTATTGTGATAAAGATGTTTAAGCGTAGAGTACAATTTGGATTAACTTAATAATGTGACAAGTGAAATGTAGTTCAGAGTCAAAATGATTCTAAATTTCTATGAGTTGAAACTATAGGTAACCCATACTTATAAATTCATCCGCATGGGGGATCAATCCACTTACAATATTTTCAAATGAATCTAGAAATAAGTTGGAAGTCATTACCAAATCGATAAACCACTCCCTACTACTACAACTACAATTCATTTATTATAGCTCAGGTAATAGACTTTTCAATTGAATTATCAATATTCTGTAATATTAAAGAAGAAACTATTTTGTTATTAAACATAAATACTACGCCTCCACTTGTTGGCCTAGGTAAATGGTGGTAGGCACGGGAATCTAGCTAGGTGAAACTTAGGATCAAGTCAAGTTTCCGTGACACCACAATATCAAAAGCATCGTTTATACAAGATCTTTAAACTAAGAAATTTAGGAAACAGAGACCGCACGTTGACATGCCCAACTTGACTGGCATCACCATGCTCATAAAAATATTATTTACAAATAAATTAAAGTCGGTAACATACCGGCTATCTAGAAAACAGATTACATTTTTTTTAACCTATGTACAGTTTATAATTAATACAAAAAAACTAAAATTGTTTTTAATAAAAAATGAATGAACTAAACTAAGTTAATACAAATGGGACTCTAAGACCTGCCCCACGGATAAAATGGAGTCGTAAAGCGAGGCATAATTCCCAAAATATTGTAAAGCAAGACAAATCACTGAATTCAAACGCACAGATATCAAACGCAAAAGTAATTAACTACGTGTGTCCAGAATGGCAGGTCATCATAAAAAAATAAATTTGTTTTTATATATATTTGATTAATTTTATAACTATCAAAGAGAAAGGTTACTAGCATTAACTGTAGCCAAGTACATTATTTATAATAAAAAGGTAAAGTGCACTTAATAAACATTAGTACGTAACTGAACGAAGTACAACA
>JALBCR010003738.1:205000-238264 GCA_030710515.1 Abscondita cerata | reverse complement strand
ATTGTAAATAAACCACCTTCAAACGTTTTCGACCCAACCAAAATGTGAACTTGCCCAAACCAACCCCAATGTCAGGCATTTTTAGTATAAAAATTATTTTCAAGAAACCGACCCCGAATCAATTATATTTGACGCAGAATCCAATCAATATTATGCACCTATTAACTTTTACCCCGACCAAGTCGACGAAGACGTTCAACAATTATCTGAAGACGTAGAACATAACCCACAAAACGACGTTACCGAATCAGACGTAAATTTTTTTCGAAATTACCTCAACAAACGAATTAATATGACGGAGACCTTACCGTACATTAAATTAACTAACCCACCATTAAAATTTTAATAGACACTGGCAGCGAAATTAATATTATCGACCCCCGTATTATCTCAAAATTTTATCCAAATTCGACACAACCTATAAATCTAAAATTAAACACCGCAAACGGAACAAGTACGATGAAACTTTGGCAACAATTCCTTGTTTCGAAGAATTTAAGGCAACCGGAAATTTTAAGTTTATAGTTTTGAATTTTCACGAATTTTTGACGCTCTTATAGGAATACGCGATTTGAAAAAATTAAAATTTAACATTGATTTACAAAAACATGCTAACAAAAGTGATGGTAATAACTTTTTGTTGCACTATAAAACCAATCAAAATTAAGATACAACCACGAATTAGACAAATATACAATTTGACATACCCGAAACCCGATCAAGACATCTTTATAAAGGAACAAAAATTAATGGAGTAAGGATAGAAGAAGGACTGTACAAAATATTTAACGGACAAATTAACATCGTTTTAGAAAACGAATCGGACGAAGAAAAGCAATTTGAATTAGAGATTTACACGAAGAAAGAATTGACCCAGAAAATGTAGAACCATTTAGTGGCACAAATACATCAAATTTAAAAAACTTAAACAATCTTATCAGAATGGATCACATGAACTCCGAAGAAAGAAGGGTGATTATAAAGACATGCAGAAAATACATAGAGATTTTCAAACAACAGAAGAAAAATTAACTGGGGGACAAATTTGACGAAACACAAAATAATTACAAAGGATGAAGAACCAATATTTAAAAGCATACCGAACACCATTTACTAACAAGGAAAAAATTAAACAGCACGTAGAAGAAATGCTAGAAAACGGAATTATCCAACCAAGCATCATCGCCATGGGGATTTCCAGTACATTTAGTGAAAAGAAAGAAGATGCGTCTGGGAAACAAAAACCAGAATGGTCATCGACTATAGACAATTAAACCACAAAACCATCGACGACAGATATCCAATACCCAACATAGAAGATATTTTAGACAAATTAGGAAGAGCGCAATACTTTAGTGTATTAGATTTAGCATCCGGATACCACCAGATCGAGATGGATGAACAATCAAAGCAGAAGACCGCATTCAACACAGAAATGGGACATTTTGAATTTAATAGAATGCCGTTCGGACTTTAAAATGCACCAGCGACATTTCAACGCATGATGAATAATGTTTTAAAAGAATTAATAAATAATAATATCTGTTTGGTTTATTTAGACGACGTAATAATTTTTTCCCCAAATTTAGAAGAGCACCGGAAGTCACTGGTAAGAGTATTTCAAAAATTACAATTACACAATCTTAAGTTACAATTAGACAAATGTGAATTTTGTAAACGAGAAACGGAATTTCTAGGACATGTAATCACTCAAAGATGGGATTAAACCTAATCCAAAAAATAGAAGCTTAATAAAAATTACTCAATACCACGCAACCCCAAGGAAATTAAAGGATTTTAGGACTCGTAGGATACTATCGAAAATTTATAAAGGACTTTGCAAAAATCACAAGACCTCTGGACCTGAATGTTAAAAAGAATATCGAAGTAAAGATCGATGAAGATTTTATCCCAGTGTGTGGAAAAATGCAAGACGCTCTTAAATAAACGACCCAATTCTAAAATACCCTGACATGAGTAAAGAATCTGACTGGTAACGACAGATGCCTCTAACGAAGCTGGATAGGCGCTGTTTTAAATACACAAGAAACCACCCCATCTCTTATGCATCAAGAACCTTGAACGATAAAGCGAAAAGAATTACAGTACAACAGAGAAAGAACTACTTGCAATTGTGTGGGCCACCAAACACTTTCTGCCCCTATCTTTATGGAAATAAATTTATTATTGAAACGGATCACAAACTCTCTCACCTGGTTATTCTCATTAAAAGATGCCAACTCAAAACTAACAAGATGGAAACTGAAATTGATGGAATATAATTACGAGATTAAATACAGGAAAGGAAAAAATAAAAATTAAGTGGCAGATGCCTTATCAAGACCACCTAAAGAAGCTTATATTAATGACGTAGATATGGAAACCTTAATTGTAAACACGGATGGACCAACAGATGCCGATATAGAAGAATTAGACGAAATACTCAATAATCTAGCAACACCCGAACAAGAAGACGACAGTGAAACAATCCATACATCTAGAGGAGAAATTCAGATCGACATTCCATACAAGGAAACACCATTAAATTTATCAAAGAATCAAATCATATTCGATACACATGTTAGTTGTGCCGAACCTATAATTAAACACATAAATCTATTTAATAATCTGAAAAAGAGAGTTTATTGTAATTTACCTTTTGGATCGAATGATGACGAAATTGTAAACACCTTGAAAGAAATAATTAAACCAAATACGAATATTAGCATTTATTTTAAAACCGTAATATCGAAAAGGACATCTTAAATTATGAGAGAACACTTTAATAACACAATTAAATTACACATCACAAATAAACTTTTAGAAGATATTGAAGATGAAAATGAGCAAACGAAATTTATGAGTTACTACCACACAGGCAAATCCAAACACAGAGGAATTAATGAAACCTACAAATCATTGAAAGGGCTATATTATTGGCCAAATATGGAAATGGACGTAACAACATTCATCAATAATTGCAGAAATATGCAACCTATCTAAAATTGATCGTAATCCACAAAAATTACCGATCGCATTAACCCCAACACCTGACAAACCCTTCCAAGTAATACATTCT
Source organism: Abscondita cerata (assembly GCA_030710515.1). NCBI lineage: Eukaryota > Metazoa > Arthropoda > Insecta > Coleoptera > Lampyridae > Abscondita > Abscondita cerata. Next base: position 235,185 of record JALBCR010003738.1, on the reverse strand, counting down.
GACTTATTATTTATAAATGGAAAAGCAATATTAACAATAGTAGACGCGTTTTCAAAATATGCACAAGCATACCTACTTCCAGATAGAAACTCTAAAACTATTTTGGAATATTTAACATTATACATTTCTCACCACGGTATTTTTCGAAATTAATAACGGATAATGACCCTTCCTTCTGTAGTAATTTAATTTCAGAATTTTTTAGGACCCATAAAATCGTACATCATAAAACGTGTACAGAAAACTCAAAATCAAATGGTATAGTAGAAAGATTTAACTCAACCCTGATCGAATCATTGAGAGTGTCAAATGTAGAAAAATCTAAATTACCCTTCGAAACACAACTACGTATGTCAGTAATATCATACAATAACAGTATCCACACAACAACCAAATTTACACCTTTCCAAATAATCAACGGAAGATAGAAATGTTTTACCATTTGATCAGACTATTAATAAAGTGACAGAAGACTACGTAAACGAGAGAAATAAAACTATGAATATGATTAACCAAAAGTGAAAGAAAGTATATTAAAGGCCAAAGAGAAAGTTCAACAACAGCAACCAGAAAAATACTATAGAAGAAAATTTACCAGATCAAATAGTGTACGTTAGGAGAAATCCACAAAGGAATAAACTCAAACCCTATGCAGATAAAATAAAATTACATAATGTGACCGATAAAACGATCTCTTTCAAAAATAAGAGAAACCAAATTACTAAATTAAAACGAGATTTAGTAAAGCGAACTAAAAAGAACATGTTGTTGCAGGATGAAGATACTAATATTAACGATCCTGGCCTAGCCACAGCAGGTGAAGAAATTCAAGTTAGAGAAATAAATAATTATGTAGTACCACTAGAATTAGGCAAATCATTTAATCATTTATTTGATCATAAGTTAGTTTTTATGTTAGAACGTAAAAATATACACACCTTAATCGTAAACATAAGTACACAACGTAATTTAATTTTAGAAAATTCAAAGAAATCAAATCTAAGCAAGAACCTTCAGAGCATGACGCGAACATTATTAGATTATTAAGTCAAACAAAAATCAAATTGAAAAAATAAAACTTAAAGGTCAAAATTTTGTCTCCGCATACCGCGAAAAACGATCCCCTATTCAATTTTTATAGGAAAAAGCAGCAAGTTGGCTTTTGGCATCATGGATGACGATGAAAGGCAAAATATTTTATCAAGCTATTAAAATATTAAAAGATAAACAAGACGAAGTAATAAGTAATGTTAATCATAAAACCAGTTTATTACAAAAACATTTTTGATCAGGTTGAAACTTTAGCAAATAATACGAACAAAAACATGAAAATAATTCAAAAACATCTAAATTCTTTAGATAACCAAAATACATTGTTTTACCAATACATTATAATTTTAGAAACTTTGTTTATTTTGGAAAATAACATTAACGAAGTAGAAAATTTTATGAACGACTTGCAGCAAGCAATTATTTTGGGTTTTAGACATCAATTACATCCCTTCACTTTTACCCTACACACAACTTCATAAACAGTTAGCTTTCCTCAAAAATTATATCCGAATAAAGTCCTACATCTAGACAATGATCATTATTATTATTCAATACTTTCGGTACAAATCGGACTAGATGCAGAAAGAATTATTGTATCAATACAATTTCCAATAATGGAAGATAAAATTCAACTTTATATAAAATTGCGAAAGTTCCATATCGCAATACTTACGTGTTAGAACAATGTGATTATTTAGTATGGTCCTACAACGACTTAGTGTGTGTATCAGACTATTTATTAGTAGAAAATAAGTATGTAATTAAAGAAAATTCTAATAGACAACGTAATGATTATTGTATTAATAATCTTATGCAAAACAATATCAATAACTGTACTATAGTTAAGATGAATCAGAGTAAAACTCAATTTCAAGCATTGAATGATGCAAACTATTTGTTGATTACCGACAAAAATGTTTGTTAAAATACCAATGCCACACAAGAGGCACTATCGAAATAAAACAAAATTCTCTTATAAAGTTACCTCAAAATGTACAATAGAATTTAATAACCAATTGTATAGTAATAGTAAGAACGAAATGTTCAAAGAATTGAACCTTCCAAAATTAACCGAAATTGAATTCAAAAGCCGCGTAAGAAATAGTAGGCCTTTCGAGTTCACCCCAATTAATTTAGACGAAAAAATTAAAGAACAGCTCATGCAAGATGATTTAACGTATTCGAAGGAAATACCGGTTCAATATCAGTTTTCGCACTATCTAATAGTTATCGTAGTAATAATCTTAAGTATTTTTGTATTGTATAAATTTAAAGATAGGATAAAAGTGAAACTGAGTAAAGTGTGTTACAAAAAATGTGAAAGTGCTCTATCTCCGAATCCTGAGGACAGTCTTCCCACTGGCCATGGAGGAGTTATATTCAGAAATCCGCAAACTTAACAAATTGAGTTCGAAGACATCGGAAATTACTGATACTCAATAATTTGCAAACGTATCAAAAGTAAGTTCATCGACAGCGGATGTATCGACTCATGAAAAGAAAATGTATTAGTTTTAATTAGTATTAGTTCTGCCTTTGTATTGAAAACAACTAAATAAACTCGTTTAATTAAAATATTTATATTTTAAAAACTCGATAAGCGAAAAACAAAAATAAGATTCATATATAAGAGAAAGAGGAGAAACAGTCATAGACTACGTAATAATAAATGAAAAAAGTAAAGAAGAGATAGAACACCTGAGGATAGGAGAAAATAGGGAACCGATCATCAACCGTTAGAGGTGATAATGATGGATGAATGGGAAGAAGGAGAACTAAACGATAATAGAGAGTAGGGAGAAAAAAAGTGTGGTCAAGAAAAAATATAGAAAATACAGAGAGAGAAAATGGAGAAAAGAGCCAGAGATGTCTTATGAGGTTGAGAAAGAAATAAATAGGATTGTGAAGAAAATGGACGATGCAACGGAAAAGAAAAGGTATAAGAAAAGAGCACATATATTAAGAAAACAGGAAAGAATGGTGGAATGGTGATTGCAAAAAGACAAAAGATGAGAAGAGAGAGAAGAAAATGGAAAAAGGAAAGATAGAGTTAAAAGAATACAAAACGTTAAAAAAGTCATTAGCAGAAGGACGAGAAAGTTTAAGAAGTCAGAAAAGGGATAAATGGAGAGAAATGGGAAGAACATTGTAGAAGATTATTAGAAAGACAAAGGGAGAAGCCAACAATTGTAGGAAATAGGAAAGAAGAAGAAAATTAAGAAGTAAAGGTATAAAAAGGAGGAGTTGGAGCAAGCATTAAGATAGGGCTAAAATAGGTAAAACCAGAAGGTACTAATGGACCGCAAGAAGAGTAGTGGAAATATATAGGTAATAAAATTAAAGAAAAAATAAGGAAAGTATTTAAAAAGATATGGAAATAGGCGATAATATGTCCAATGACAAGTTAAAAAGTACAGGGGGATAAGTCTCACAAATGTAAGGTACAAAATATATGGAGAAGCAGATTGGAGAAGGAAATAGAAGAGAGGAAGTTAATACCAGATTGGCAGGCAGGCTTTCGTAAAGGCAGGAAAAATGTACGCCTTATTTTTGGATATTAAGGCAGCGTTTGACAATGTGGATAGAGAGCTGTTGTGGAAAGTGATAAGGCAGAAGGGGGTAAACGAAAATTTTGTAGCAGGGATAGAAGAACTGTATAAAGAAACAAGATGTAGAACTAGAGGGAGGATAGGAAGAGAGTTTTGGGTAACTAAGGAGCTTAGACAGGGGTGTGATTAAGTCCAAGTTTGTTTGCAATATATTAGTGATTTAGAAGAGGTGATAAAAAAAGCAAACAGGAGGAATAGTGATAGAGAAGAAAAAGTGTGGGTGTTAGCGTACGCGGATGATGTTATAATTGCAAAAATCAAATGAAATGAGAGGCATGATAGAGGTAGTGAGAAAATATTTAGTAAAGAAAAAGCTTGAAGCAAATGTGGAAAAAACTAAAATAATGGTATTTAAAAAGAAAAAAGAGAGAGGAATAAAAGAGAGATGGGGGCAAAAAGAAATACAAACAGTAGACAAATACAAGTATCTTGGGTATAATTTTAGTTATAATAATAAGGATGAGGGCATATAAGGAATTAGAACAGAAAGGAACAAGGTATTGAGTCAGGTATGGGGGATAGGAGAAAGGGTTTTGGAAAAGATGTTGAAAAAAGAAGATGGTTGTTTGAGAAGTTGGTAAGGAATGTATTATTGTATAGGGCAGAAATATGGAAAAAGCTGGAGAAAATACAATTAAAATACTGGAAATAGACGTTGGGATTGGGAAAAGAAACACCAGGATATATAATAGAAGAAGAAGTAAAAATAGATAAGATTAGGATTTGGACAGGAAAATTGGCAGTGAGATTTGAAGAAAGGATAAGAGACAGGGAGGGAAATGAGATACTAAAGAAATGTTGGAAGGAGTGGAGAAATATTTAAACAAATACGGTGAAGAAAACAGGAAACATTATTATGAAAGGGTAGGATACTCGATAGCAGAAAAGAAAAGGAGGGAGAAGAATGGAAAAGGAAGTGATAAGTATAGATAAAGATATACAGATACAAGAAAGGAGTGTGAAGATAGAAGGGGAAGAAAAATACAGGGAGTTAAGTACGGAAGGAATACCAGGATATCTGAGAGGGAAAAGAAGTATAAAAGAAAAAGAATCATAGTTAGGTTTAGATGCGGGAATGAAGAAAAGAAAATATGTACTGGAGGAATGATGAGGAGAGAATATGTAGGATGTGTGGCGAAGGGTGGGAAAATATCGAGCATTTAAAAGAAAATTGTGGGGAACTGCGGTCCGAAGAAAGAGAGAGAGAAGGATACTATTAGGAGAGAATGGACAGAGAATAGAATGGATGAAAGAAGTGATAAAGAAAAGAGAAGAAAATGAGAAGAAAAAGAGAAATATATATAAGATGTAATTTAAGAAAATTTTTGTATTAATATGGGGATCAATTTTTTGTATTGTTTGGTTTTTGGGATTAAGAAAAGGGAGTTTGGTTTTATTTTTTTGAGTGTAAGAAATCGAATCAATTGTTTATGTATATGATTACAAAGAATAAATAAAAGGAATTGATTGATAAAAAGAAGTAGTGCTTCCAGCAGGATCAATTGCATATCCAACTGTCCTTCCTGAACGAACTTGGCCAGAAGGTTCGACGTTATATCTTTAAACTATTAAATCATCCATTTGTCAAATTTTTACTTTACACCGACACAACTTATAAAATTAAAATTAACTTTTCCTATAGTTTTTTATATCTCTAGCGCGAAGTCAAATATTGAGAATCGGCCCTATTTATCAATTTGTAGTAAGAAATGTGACTCATCACCTTCAATGACTCAAATCACGAAAAATATTAGAGTATCTTCATCTTAAATGCGACACACTGTATACCTACCTATAAGAGTGAGTACAGCTGTGAATGTGAATCTTTAATTCATTTTATAAAATAATTTTTACTTAGTTGTGATAACGCTTTTTATTTAAGATTCTACCTCTCGAATGGTTAGACGAATTGACAGAAATAGCACGACGTTATAAACTTCCTGTACACATGGATGGTGCTCGGTTGTTGCACAGTAGTTCAAACTGGTATATCAGCAAAACGATACGTGAGAGATGTCGACTCAGTATTTATTTGTCTTAGCAAAGCTCTCGCATGTCCAATGGGATCGGTTCTATGCGGCTCAAGGAAATTTATTGAAGAGTAAGTAAATTGAAACCTTATTGAAAAGAATTACTAGAACTGAACTTTGATTTGAAATCCAATTAAAATCAAACAATTACAAATTCATTGTATTGCTACAATACATTGAACTATCTATTGTATGTACCCAGATTATCACTGACTTCTTACATTGTGTTACATTTAAACGTTTTCTTTTTTTTTGTACGGTAACATCCACTAAACTCATATTTTAAATTCAAATATCAATTGAGTGAAATTTTTGTTGTTTTAGTTTTCGGAATAGTTACGAAAGGTAACTATTTTCACAACTTATTTAGGTATTGGCTGAAAATAAGACAGTGTTAATAATTCATCGTAAAACACATGAACTCTTGAAGATATGAAAGTTCATAGTTGCCGGATATTATCCTCTGTAGAAGATGTGATGAGCATTCAAACGATAAGAAATTTATTAATATATTTATTACTTCAAATGTAACATAATTTAGAAGACTAATGAGAAAGTCATTTGTGTGATAACTTTGAGATAATTTTTGGTCAATTTTACTGAACCAACAGTGATGTTTTTTAACAAAAAAAATGTTTATGCTCTGAAAACAACTGGCATTGAGTGGCAAATACCTATTCACTTTAATGAAAAGCTTCTTTCTGACGAAAATCCCTTTGCGATGAACTAGTAACTATCAGAAAATTATTTTTATCTACGTCTAACTTATAATCAGCACATTAATTACTAAATAATTGTGTGTGAAATGTAATTTGAATGGGATTTTTGTTATTAAACGACTTTAAAATTGATCCCAGAATCCAAAAATGGCAGTTTTGTTCATCTTTATTTATTTATTAATGTTTTAAGAATATTTGAATTAAAAGTATTCTTAGGTTTAACGTTAATAAAATTGTTAGCGGTACATTCATATTGTAGATGCCTATGAAAGAATTTATCTGATTTATTATCATTAAAAACTAAATGTTGAGATATAATTTGTTTAGTTAGATTACTAATTGAATTCAATTTTTTAACAAAGTTTTAAAGAGGTTTTAGTGTAAGTTTTAATCATTTATTTATTTATTCGTACGGTAAGTTAATCATAAAGTTATCAAAAAATGACTTTGGTAAAGTGTTAGATAAGAAAAGGTGAATGTTATAAACAGTGGCGGCTTGTCCATATGGTCATTTGGTCAATGACCTCCCAAAAATTTTGACAATATATAAAAAATATTCATTATTACGTGTTTTATTAAAATAGGTAATTAAGTCGCAAGTACAATAACTTAAAATTTATCGGCCGTCGTTCGTAATTCATCCTCTTCAACCTTGGGCTGGCGGTGCGAATTGTCCTCATTGAATTAGATCTACCCGGAAAAACTCGAAAAACGTGCAGCGCCCGAATAAACGCAAACGTCCGAAACAAAAATCTTTGGGTCATGAGCCGGACCCCGCAGTTTACGTTGACTTCGTGTAGTTTGTACCACTACGCTCGATTTTTGATTCTATTTTTGCGTGTTTTAAATCAATTTAAGAATTTATATTGATATGTTTTACTGTTGTTGTGTTGTTTTGTAAAAATACTATTTTTGATTCGCGTGTGCATGAGCTATAATAGAAAATGTCGGTAGTGCAGAAAATTAAACAACTAAAAAGTGCTAACAAACTTAATTTTACAAAATTAGTTGAGTTCAAGGCAAATGGTCGTCCTTTGCCAGAACTAAGTTTACGACAAACTAGCAAAGACAAAAATAAAGATGTTCATCGAAACTTTCGCAAGGTAATGTACGATTTAGCTAACTGGATATGTGGTTGTGAAGTATCAAACGTATTTTACTGTTTTGTTTATTTATTATTTTCTCGTCAGACTCGCTATGGTGCAAATCCGGTATAAGCGATTTAAAACATTTAAAAGAGAAAATAAAAAGCATGCTTCGTCTGCAGAACACATGAAATGCTCGGTAAATTTTGCAACCGTAGGAAATGTTGATATTCGTACACCGCTAGACAATGCTTACAGAAAATCCCTTAGAGATTTTAATGAGAATGTTTCGAAAAATCGCTATATTTTGAACAAAATTGTAGATTGTATAAAATTTTGCGGTGCATTTGAGATATTATATTTTTATAAGTATGTCTATTTTTAAATTAATCTTTGACCTCCTAGTGTGATTGACCACGAGCCGCCACTGGTTATAAAGGTCAATCTGAAATTCGGATAATTTAGAATAGTTAGTATTAATTAAGTGTTTTAAAATAAAATTTTAAGTATAACCTCATTTTTACAATTAGCGATGCATTTTGGAAAAGTCTTCTTAAGTTTACATTGATTAAGAAACCAGATTTTAAGAAAGTAAATTGCGGAAACGATTCAATTTGGATCAGAACTCCATATTGGTTAATAATATGTTGAAAGTAGTGTTTAAGGAGGTAAAGGTAAACAATTTGTATTAATTATTAAGTAAAAAAGAATTAAAACGTTTGTAACATATTTTTTTAACAACTTGTGATTTGCGCTGTTGTGCATATGGGTCAAATAATCCAAAGTGATTATTTGCAAATTTCGCAAATAAAAACTGGTTCATTGTCTTTGCTGTCAAGATCCAACCTGCACCGCACTTTTGGCGCTAAAACATTTTGGCTTCGGAATGTTTTGGATCATGGATGTTTTGGCGCTAGGATATCTTGGCGCCTACTCATTCACATAAATAACGAAATTTTACAGGAATACTTGGCTTTATCGGCACGAGTGTGTTATGCATTCGCTTAGATAACGATTTGCATTTCAACATTCAATCGTCGTTACAGTTATCTGTTGACATTACTTACTATTTGTACGTGTTCTTTATACGCGAGATGTCGCAAGACATGCATTTCAATTTTGAATTTCTTTTGCTTTTGTAATAAGCCTAAATTAAAAGAATTACCATTATTTTTATGGATGTATGCACCTTTACACCTGCCTGTTAGAAATCTGTTTGAAATCTTTGAAAATTGAATTTGTAATTAACAAACTTTTCTTTCTAGAAGATATAAATTCTAAAATATTAGATACTTCTATTACTAATACTCTTTCATGTTGTAATGCAAAATTTTTCATTGCGTAACGACACCCTCTGGGGAATACATTAAGAAGTAATAATGAAATTAACTTGATTTGGATACTGCAAAAATACAATCAAAGGAAAGGAACACCAACTGCAGCGTCTATTTAACTAACAGAAAAACACTAAAAACTGCACCAAAATCTTTAACTTTTTTTTTTGGTGCAGTTTTTGGTGTTTTTTTGTTGCAAAAATACAAGTTTGAACCAACGCGTTAGGTTTTCCGTATGATCTTCTATCGCTACCGTTGTTGCTTGTAGGTGTTCCGTATCATAGCTTTCTATCTCGTGATGTTTGATGCTTTCTCTTATAATGATCGCCGACCCTACATGACTGCCACCGTCAGGATGTATAGTGTTGTATATTTGATATTTGGGGATACGCATATAGCTTTGTGTAGTGAAACGTGTCTCTGATACTAACATTATGTCTATATTATTGGTTTGTAAAAATAGTTTGACTTCTTGAGCATGTTGGCACAAGCCGTTGGCGTTCCATATAACTATTTTTAACAATTGGACCATTACGACATTTTGTTTACTAACGTGGAGATGAGATTCATCATGGTCCCATTTGGCTGATAAGTTCCTTCATCATGTGTTTAAGTTCTGTCATATCTCTGTATTGTTGTGTTGTTATCGCTGTGTTCATTGTGTTAAAGTGGTTTGTTTGTTGTGAGTTTTGATGTGCACTTTGTGCTTAACTTACATTGGGCTAAACATATTGAGTTGTGAGGGTTTTACGTTGTTGATGTAAATTTTTTAAGACAATTCCGAAACTTTTATCTTGTTTGGGTTTATAAGTATGGTAATCGGTTTCTTTGTTATTTAACATTTTTACAATTTTGCTATAAGTTGCACCATCTTTGGCTCTATTTTCACTTGCTCGTTACTGAGTGCGTTGGTTCGATTAACGGTTTAATGGTTTGTACACCATCGATGAAAATAGATGGTTGTTTCGGTTCTTTCTTTTCTTTTACCTTGCGTGTGTTTGTATCCATTTTGTCTTGTTTATTAAGGGGTTGTATCTATTGTTGCTTAGCCAGTATTCTTTAGGTTTGCTTTGACTCAAGTGCTCTTCTTCTTCTAATATTCGTTTTTTACTACTTCTAACAATTTGCTAGTCATTTTTATGTGGCGGTATGGCATCGGCGCGAATTGAGGTAGTGGATGGTGTACTGCTTGATTCGGTATTTGAATGCTTGCTTGTTGTTGGCTATAGTACGTAAGATGTTGTTGTGATTGCTGTGTTGTCATCGGTTGAGAGTAACACATGTTTGGAGCTGACATGTATTGTGGTTGCACATTTGGATTGTAATATTATAGGGTTAGCTTTCACAAACTGCGTGTTATTGTAATATGGGTTATTGGCCATTTTGGCCGCACTTTGTAGTTATGTATTTAAGCAATTTGTAATGTTATATTAAATTCAAACAAAATCGAAAATAAAATATTTAAATGTAAATATGAGTAAAATAAAATTTATAATCACTTCCATGTTTACTATCATCAATTGACCTAAGGTCAATAGTACAAGCGGTACAGTTTTACATACCGTCAATGATGATAAGAAGGTCCCACTTGGCACACTTATAGTATAGATGATTCTACGCGATTTGACTCGCTGTTGACGTCACAAAGATGGCGCTCGGAGCATTTCTTTCCCGAAACTATAACTTTAAAACTATTTGTCGTAAAAAGATGAATTAGGGTGCAAATGAAAGCTTAGAATATCCTTTTTAATCTATGTCAGAACATTTGTGTCAATATTTCACATAGATTTTTAACTGAAAACCTATTTACCTATTTTTATAGGGATTTTCAGTTTTTCGACTACAAGGAGCCGGAAAATCTCAAAACTTAAATATAACTAAGTTAATTAATTATTAATTATGGTAACAGGTAACTGAAGTTTACGAGAAATGCTTCGTAGCTTCTTGACTCGGTTAAGTCTAAGAAGTAAACAATGCGCAGAAACGCGTTTTGGTCGGACGAATCTATTATAATCGTTGTAGGGAGTTTACTTATCTGTTTACATGCTCAGTCAGTAGCGTCGGTTTATAGTAGTAGTATGTAGGTGTGAAAGGTAAAATAATTCACAGTCAAGGGCGTGAGATAATTGCAAATATGTTGGAATTTATGAAACGTGAATTAATTAATTGACTATAAAATTATACATTTTCTTTGCCATAAATTATTACAGTTACTGTTTAATTTTTTAGTGTAGATAATTCTTTGAAAACAGGTGTATAATGAATCATGTTTAGTAATGTATATCCAGATCCGTTAAGAAATTACTACGCCAGTGCTTATGCGCGTATATGCGTATATGCGCGTAGGTCAGATTGTATGAATTACTAGATTGCCTCTAGGAGCCTCACGAACGAAGTAACACCGTTTCCTTAAGTGCGTTGCCTATCCTACCAATGCAACAGCACGCCGCGATATACTTAACACTGACTCAGTACTGGGTATGCTTGTTCCCCTATCCTAGCAACGTGAACAGAGAACCGAGGTGATAAGAAAAATGTGTTAAGATTATGTACTTTAGACTTAACCGAGTCTATCTATGAATGCACAGTACTGTCCGAGCAAGTCAAACCTAAAATTATAACCTCTAGTAAGCTAACTTGTAATATGATAGTTTTCTCTTCTTATATGATGATAACTATCTTTCAAGATTTGACCTGAATAAAACAAGGAATTTTTTATATAATTCAAAATCTCAATATGAAACTTACTTATTCTTACCCGCCATTCTGGCAATTTGCTTGACAAATCGTACATAATAGCGTGCAGGATACTCCAAAGCTTTTACAGGAACAACTGGTCATTTTGCAATGTTTCTTACAAGAACACTTAACCAGGTCTCGGCATGATTCCCATATTTCCGGTATAGATACTCATTTCGGAACCAAAGTATTACTGGAAAGCATCTAATCCCAATCTTCAGGTGAAGCAACTGTTGGAACAAGTTTGTCTGTCTGGCCCCAGATATGACCGCTTTGATAAGTTGCTCTACGAATATGTTCTTCTAGGGCAGATGGTGTTGGTGGAATATTTTCTACAGCCTTTCCTTTTGCTGTAAACAAATATTTTCTTGCTTCGTTCACCGTGGTATAAACACACTGCGAATCATAAACATGAAAACAAACTGTTCTAAAATTTTAAGTGATTTTTTGGAGATGGTTTCCGTTGGATGAGATATTTCCAGAAACGCTGCTGTGACATCATTAAAAGCTTTCTAAACACGCCAAGCAGATTTCTTGCCTTTCTTAGAAAATGAAGATATTGTGTCCATCCAGTAAATGCTTGAAATCGGTGCAGAGATGTGGATTTATCAGTTCCAAAAACTTGTGCATAAAGAAACATAAAGATGATTTCTACCGGTTCCAAAAAATAACTATAGTTCCTTGAATTCCAAAGTTTTTAACTGAAAAAGAACTAATCCATCCACAGTTCGAATTACAACAGTGTTGTACAGCATCCTTTACGTGCAGAATAATACGACAGACGGTCTCCTCTAAATATTCCTGTACAATTTCTCCAACAATGTTCAAAAAAATTAGCAACATATGCTATAAATAGTTCGTCTACATTTGTAACTATTTGCCTAGTTAAGTTTGTTACGTGATTTTCTAACAATTTGAAGAGATCTTGCTTATTAGTCTTGTTTCTCAAAAACTTGCTTCAATTTTTGGGTGAAGGAGCTTGTAAAAGAACCTGTCGGCGAATTCTAGACCTTTTGTTATCTCTAGTGACTTGCTTTATGCTTTGAGATAAATATCCCACACGATATCTACTCTTCTAACAGCCAAACTGCTTGCTTCATCCTGCATGTGTTTCTCAAACTCGGAACAATATTCTGCAAAGTTCTTTGATGTTCTTGGAGGCCAAAAGTGAACCACAGCTGCACCGCCGTATATAATAGCATCGCACTTTCTTGCATACATATATATTTTTTAATGAATAATTTATAAAAATTCGTGCTATGCCACTATTATATTTGTTTTTTTCGTAACTAATCCAGATATTAATGTACTTAAGCTTTTGGAAAGATAAAATAATTTTTTTAGACATCATTTTAATGAAGTTTTGAAATTTTTCGGCTACTTGTAGTCAAAAAACTGAAAAATCCCTTTAAAATAGTCAAATTTTGGCTGTTTATTTCATTCATCGGCTTCCAGTTAAAAATCTACGCAGAATATCGACACAAATGTTCTAAAATATATTAAAGAAGGTGTTCTAAGCTTTCATTTACATCCTAGTTCATCTTCCTATGACAAATAGTTTTAAAATTATAGTTGCGGGAAGGAAATGTCCCGCGCGCCATCTTTGTGACGTCATATCTCGGTCCCTCCCGAAGATTGTTTTTGGAACTGCGGATCAAATCGCGTAGAATCATCTAAACTATAAGTGTGCCAAGTGAGACCTTCTTATTATCATTTGCGGTATTGTGACATTATTTGTCGCGTACCGCCTGTACTACAACGTTTATCACTTTGCACTTGAATCTGTATACAAAAAGCATACAGACAACAATATTTGTCGAAATTCAAAGGTGTACTCTCTCTTGTTTTTAACATGTCTTTCTAAAGTTCTCAAATAAATGAAATTGTTTAGAAACCTTTAAGTAACCAAGTTTTCCACTAATAACTGCATTTATAGCAAGATTCATTATTTCAAGTGACCATTGCTGCCGATTTGTTTTTTGTTTGACGTTTGTATTTTTGTACCATCTAGAATTAAGAAATTTTCTCTTAAATGATATTCAAAAGTGTTGGGTAGAACGGATTATATTTTTTAACACAACATTTACTTCTAAATATTTTGAAAATTAGAACTAACCTTTTTCTCAAATATTAAAACTCACTATATTTAAATAAATAGGTAAGGTTATTTAATGCACCTATCTATCCTTCCTGACGCTATAACACCAGAACGCACGAACCGATTTCCAGGGTTTTGCGTTCGTTGGAAAGGTCTTGGGTTCCGTGAGGTTTATAGCAAAGAAAATTCAGGAAAATGTCAACAGAAAAGCGGAAAAATCTTTTTTCACATACAGCGCCATCTTTGATACATAGCATGCACTACAAACCAATATTTTAAGTAGATGGCGCCGGTGCGTCGCAATGACAATTAACTTAGTAAGCCAATCGCTTAGTGTTTGCGGGATAAATTTAGAAAATCATTGTTTTGCACATGGGCAGTTATACGTTGCGTGTTCACGAGTTGGAAAACCATCCGCTTTGTTTGTGTTAACGTCAGACCAAAAACAAAAATGTGGTTTCCCAAAGTGCACTTCAATGAAACGGATAATTTGCGGACACGTATAACGCTTCGATTCAGTATTTACTTTGGATTCACTTTCATTTACTTAGAGAAGTTCAACTAAATAACACTTCCTTTTTTGTAATCGAAATGAATTCATTACTGTTGTGAAATGAAATAAAATTTTTCCTTTTCAAATATAAACAAAAAAAATTTTTCTTCATCTTTTAATCACCAAACGAAATGTTACATAAAACGAAGCCATCTGGTGGCGAAACGGAGTTCGCCGGGTTTGCTAGTTCCTAATAATTATTATTTATTAAAATCCGACTACCGGTTGCGATTTCGACACCAAAAGGTGTCAATATCAATTTTATCACGTTAGTTGTTGTTTGTGTTGAATTGATGTTGACTTGATGATGACACCTTGGTCGCAGTGAATATATTTATTACTCTGTGCCTTGGTGTCCAAATCGGTAGTTGTTTGATTGTAATTATTTAATTAAGTCAAATTGTGACTATGGAAACGAACTAGAGTCCGTTGTACATATTGTCGAGGATTGTAAATTAACAAAGTTTAAAGGAGGGTTTGTAAACATTTATAATTTAACGGATAATGCTGTATTATGGCTTACTAATCTAAAGGACATCTAAAATTAAGCAACATTTTCTATTCTCTGTCCTGATTATCTGGTTTTCCATCATTTTGTTTGCTATTTCTTCAGCCTACTATTTTTTCGTCATTGTCGATAATGGCGCTTGTAGCGGTCTATTATATGTCGTCATGCAATGTCTGTGCTGTTTTATTTTTTGTTTTATTTACTTTGTATAATGTTTGCACACTTAAAAGCCGACGATCTGACACTGGCCCGAGGAAGCACCCGCATATTGAGTGCGAAACGTCACCAGTCACTTGGACTGGTTGTCTTTTCTCATTTGCATGAAACCTACCATTAAAGTTTTTATAAAGTTTTAAGCTCGATAAAATGCAGCTTGATTCGCTTCCAAGTTAGTAATGGTTTGTTTGAGACATTAATTGTCTAGTTCTCGTACCTGAGATCCTCACCCTAACTCTTGCCAGTTCTAGCAATGGGCAGTAGTTTTAGATTTTCAGAAGGTGTTGGTTGTAATAACGTATCGCCATTGACCAAAACACCTTTGTTCTCATACTCTTCCGATGTATTATTAGGGTCAGTGCACTCAGTCAACTTGAATATTGTCAACACAATTTTTGAACTGGAAGATTTGAGTCGTCGAGATCTAAGCCACTAAAGCCCGGGTGGGCACCCTCCAAAGATTCTGGTACTGGTATCACCGAAACAGCTACAACTGTAATACACAAGTAATACTGTAATAAACATTGTTTGATGTTGATGAACCGCCATTTTCAGCGTTCGTCCTTCTCCCAACAAGTTTAGGGAATCGCCAGAAAGTACGGACTCGCTTTCATGATGAGTGTTTGTTTTAAGGCTAGCCATCACAGCAGTTGTCATTAACAACTCACAGAAAAATCATAGAGACGCGAATGATTGGGAATTAGTGAATCCCAAACTAGATCCTAGCTAGGTTCACTTTAATTCCAACTTATGATCTCAATATCCCGGGCTATTAAAACCAATTACTTTATCACACAGTAGAGGGGAGAATCAATCAATTCCGGAGGCTACCACTCTGATTGCAAAAGCCAAGGTCTGTTTTTCACAGGATCGTTCGTTAGATGGTAGACAGGTACAACTACTTACAACTTGCATTCAAGGAGACGCACATGTTCATACATACACAAACCCTCACATATCTAATCTTGTAAAATAATTGTATGGGGTGCAATCGGTAGACGACTGGGTAATTTACCACACCCTCTAGATAACTTACACAATCTACAGTTACAGATTCAAGAGCTTGGGACGATATACGACAGACAGATTACTGGGTTGATAGCATGCCACATGCCGTCTAAATATGTGCATTTACAAATCATGGCGGAGCAACTCATTATTAAAATTTTTTAACCTTTTGTTTTTTGTTTTCAATTTTTTCATGAAAATAGGCTTTTTATGAAAATCGTTCAACAAATTGTAGGTGTCTGTCTGTAATCATTGACAGAGCAACTACTTTAATTATATAATTGTTTTTTTTAATTTGGCGTACCTACAAAATTAAATTTTTTTGTAACCAACGTGTCGAACCTGTTAATAGCGGCGACACTCGATTAAACTACATTTTATGAGTTTGTTTTTAAAATTAGAAAAAAATGTTTAGTATGTAATCTTTTTTATTTGATTATTATAAAAGTTTACTTAAAAATTGATTTTAGCGCCAGACGTTACCGGAAAATGCTCGGCGGTGGACTGAGACAAGTAGGATTTCTAGCAGCCGCCGGCGTAGTAGCATTGGATGAAATGGTTCAACGCCTTCAAAAAGATCATGATCATACTTATCAAATAGCGAAAGGTAATTTTGTGATACATTCAACCGCAGTTACTATTATTAAGTTACTTTCAGCAATAGACGACATGGATTCCAGCATATTTCAGGTTAATTTGTCATTAGTGCAAACTAATATACTATTGATACACCTGGACAGCAATATTATTACTGAAGATCAATTTTTAGACAGACTCGTTAAAATTAAAGAAACAGATGATGTTAAAGTTAGTGTACTAGCGGGACTCTGCAACCTAATATTGTTCGCTTTGTGTTGCATTGGGAAATTTCTGAAGAAGATTAAGGCAAATCATTGATAAAGTAAAAATGATTATCAGACAAGTAGAAAATGAAGTTAAATCAATGAACTTCAAAACAAAGTAATTTCGTTATTATTATCAATGCGGCCCAGTATAATCTTAAATAAATAACGTCTGTCCTAAAACGAGTTTTGTTATACAAATATGCTAGTGTGACAGTGGTTATAATTTTATGATAGAAACGCACTATATGGAAGCTTTTGCAAACAGCCATACACAACCACCCCGCCCACTCCAGAGTGTAGGGAGGAGGCATGAATTTTGCACCTTCTGAATTCGTTTAATATCTCTACTGCGTAGGAAACGATGATAGACCACGTCACAATAATTAAAGTTGGATAAGATTAAAGCATTTAATAATACAAGTTTCAGTCTTTGGTTAAGAGTATGTCTATTGTGATAAAGATGTTTAAGCGTAGAGTACAAATTTTTGGATTAACTTAATAATGTGACAAGTGAAATGTGAGCTCAGAGTCAAAAATGATTCTTAAATTTCTATGAGTTGAAACTATAGGTAACCCATACTTATAAATTCATCCGCTACGGGGATCAATCCACTTACAATATTTTCAAATGAATCTAGAAATAAGTTGAAGTCATTACCAAATCGATAAACCACTCCCACTACTACAACTACACCATTTATTATAGCTCGTAGGCATAGACTTTCAATTGAATTATCAATATTCTGTAATATTAAAGAAGAACCTATTTTGTTATTAACATAAATACTCACGCCTCCACCTCTTGTTGGCCTAGGTAAATGGTAGGCACGGAATCTAGCTAGGTGAAACTTAGGATCAAGTCAAGTTTCCGTGACACCAATAACATCAAAGAGCATCGTTTAGTACAAGATCTTTAAAACTAAGAAATTTAGGAAGGAGAGACCGCACGTTGACATGCCCAAACTTGACTGGCATCACCACGCCTCCATAAAAACATAATCTACAAATAAATTAAAGTCAGTAACATACCGGCTATCTAGAAAAACGGATTACATTTTTTTTTACTCTATGTACAAAGTTTATAATTAATACAAAAAACTAAAAATTGTTTTTAATAAAAATGAATGAACTAATACTAAAGCTAATGCAAATGGGACCCTAAGACAGTGCCCCACGGGATAGGAAAGCGGGAGTCGGCAAGCGAGGCAAATTCCCAAAATATTGTAAAGCAAGACAAATCACTGAATTCAAACGCACAGATATCAAACGCAAAAGTAATTAACTACGTGTCCAGAATGGCAGGTCATCATAAAAAAATAAATTTGTTTTTATATATATTTTTTTGATTAATTTTATAACTATCAAAAGAGAAAAAAAAGTTACTAGCACACATTAACTGTAGCCAAGTACATTATTTATAATAAAAAGGTAAAGTGCACTTAATAAACATTCATATTGCACTGGAAAAGTTTATTTTAAATAAAAAATTTAGAAACAAAATTTATTAATAAAAATTTATAGTAAGTGTTAATTCAAAGTTCAATTATTGATAATGTAATAAAATTAAGATACGAATTTCTGAAAATCAATCTAATTTCAATTAAGAAAAGCCTTTTCATTTAATTAAATTAAGTAGGTAGTGAATAGAATTGTGTTTGTTAGTTGTAAGCGTTAAAATAAAATTATCAGCTGTCTAAATAAAAGAACTGTTTATGTGAAACGTCCGGTTGAATTGGACCAAATATCACGTATTGGATATAATATTACCGACATTCAGGCACTGCGAACTAAGATAACAGGTATAACTAGAAAACAAACTTAGTGATTTTGTGTGTGAACATTTTTTGAAGGACAAAATAAAAACAGGAAGTCAGAGGGGATTATTACTGAGACAGGAGGGCTCGATGTTAAGATATTGAACTGTTAAGACGTAAGGATAAAAAGCGCTAGGATTCGAAGTTAAATATTGAACTGTTAAGACGTTAGAAGAAATAAAGTGAACAAATAATAATTAAAATCGGTCGAGTGAAATTTTAAACACATTAATTAAAGACGTTATGCATTTCCGAATAAACATGTGAAAAGTAACTTAAAAGTAAATCTCCAAAAAGTGAATAAATTTATTTGTGAATAAACAAGCGTCGTTGCAGCTTGCGTTGTTTATTTGCTCGGGCGTTATGAAAAGAATGTTATAAACAATTAAAGAATAAGTAAAAAAAATTGATGGAAAGAATGAAGAAATTCATGCGTTTGACGTAGAAAGCAAATGTGCGGAATTAAATAAAATTTTGTCAAATGGTACATGTTAGTTTTATAAGAATTTGTTAATAAATTAATGTTTGCGTTAAATATAAATAAAATTATTCAGTAGATTAAAGATATGTACTTGCAAGTAATAAAAGTAGGGTTTTATAAAGAGATTTTATGTAATCGTGTTTTGTATTTAAAGATATGCTATGGATGAAATAAATTGTTGTTTAACTAATTTAATATTTCAATTAATAAGTAATACTACATCAAAACATAATTTATTGAATTAACTACATATGCCTAAAAACAGCTGTAGCACAACAAACGTTAATACGAATGCCTAAAATGGCATGTGAGTGAGTTATGGTATGAGGTTTGTATACAAGTAAAGTACAGTCATTATTTTTTGTGTTGCATTATAGAAAGTTTATAAACAGATAGTTAGTTTTACCACTTCAAAAATTGAACTGATGCTACTTACTGTATAAACCAATCAAAAGTTTTGAATCACAGAAATCAATACATAAAATCAGAAATACATCATCTCCCTCAAAATGTGTAACGCCCAGATGATTCTATATTGGCATATGAACTTCCTAAAGTTACCGATAGGTGGCGATACGTATTACAATATTATAATATTTTCACACCTAACACTCAATTTAAAATTAAAGATTAATTCAAAGAAATTGAATAGTATAACTAAATAGTATATAAAAATTAAAAAAAAAATTTATTTTTAAATTATTGCATTGTTCCGTCGTGTGAAACATTATTTCGAGATATTCAATCAATGACGAAACCGGAAAGCCAGAAGAATACTTTAAGAAATCTCATCAGGAAATATAGGTTCCTAGGCGCAATGAAATGTTTGAGTTACTAAGACCAACGGATTAAGTGCGCGAAACCCAAAAGGAATAATTCAGAATTAAGGAAGCAGATAAGAATATTTTTGGAGAAAGACGAGGCAAGTCGACTCTGTCCTGGTAAGGGATACGATAACCCGCCTGGTATAAAAGAAGCAGAAAAGATTACTCAACAAGTCTCTCATGTCTTTGCATAAAGATTTTGTACGAACTCATAATTTTATCAGTTATTCAATGTTTTGCAGATTAAGAGCATTTTGGATAGTTCAGCCAAATGTCAATAAAAGACATACCTGCCTATGTACAACATGTGAAAATTTCGAACTTTTGGTTCAAAAGTTGATATAATAAATGAGAGTTCAGCAGAGAAACTTTACAGGACTATTTGTTGCCAACCAGAGGATGAAAGCTGTCTAGAACGCATATGCCCTAATTGTGTATTGAAAGAGATCTGTTTCAATGAGTTCACTAAGAATGATGAAACTACTTATTGGAAATGAACTAAAATCATTTTAGTTTCGGAAAAAGAGAAGAAAGAATTATAAGGGCAAACTAAGATGTACTAAGAAAGAGTTAGCCGACATGCTGACTACAAGCATTAAGCCTAGCTTACAACATTTTACCAACAGAAATCACCAATATAAACAGCTAGATATTTTGAAAACTAATCTCAAACCAAAGTAAATTGTTATTCACATGGATTTCTCCGAAAATTATGTGTGTAAGTTCAATAGAGAAATTCAATGCACTTTGGTGATTCCAAGGAACAAGCTGTTTTACATACACTTGTAGTATATATTATAATAATGGTTGTAATATTATGCGACAGTGTTTCTGTACAATATCCAAATCAGCTTATTTAAAACCCATTTTTGATCATATGTTTAAGATATTTCCTGTTCTAGAAACAATACACTTTGTAAGCGACGGCCCTTCTACTCAATGAGTATGAACTACAAGATGTTCAACTTGTTTGGGTTGCAGATTCCCAACAAGTTGCCCAATACTCTCATTGCACTTACATGGAACTATTCCAAACAAGGACATAGCAAGGGAGTTTCAGATGGAGTTGGTGTATGCCTCAAGAGAGTGGCTTATACGTATGTTTCTTTAGAAAATGATGTCCCTAATCCCAGAACTTTATACGATGTTCTAGAAGTAAATTTGACAAATATAAACGTGAAATATATTTCCGAAAACTAAATCAGGGATGTTTTACCAGAGAAGGTAGATAAATTCAAAGGCACTCTGAAGACTCATCAAGTAACCTAAAAAAGAAACCAGAATTGTTTGTATTTTCGTAGACTGTCTTGTTTCACATGTTGTTTTGGGCAGGAATGTAACCATTTTGGTATAGGGAGATTACCCATTTATAACAACTACCTAGATAACGAGAGTTGTAAACTTGGTTTGGAGATTCATTCAGAATATGAAGTATTTGAACAAACTGAAATCCTAGCATCTTCTCAGATGAGAAACGATCAATTACATTATAGTGACGTTTACTCAAGTTCCAGTGATGAAGATGAGCCTCTATCGCTTTATTTAGAAAAACACAATAGAATCCCTGAAATTGGCGATTTTTTGTTGGTGAAACTTATGGGGAAAAAATGTCTTAAATATTATATAGGAATAGTGGTAGGTAAAACTGAAGACGACGAATACGAGATGAAGTATCTCAGGAAAACCAAGAGTTCTTACTTTGTATTTCCTCCTATTGATGATGTTTTATTAGTGTACAAGGATGATATTCAAGAAATACTAGAGCTTCCGGTAATTGACAAACGAGGACACCACATATTAAAGTTATCTTTACTTAATAAACACAATATATCACAGTAGGATGTACTGTTATAATTTGAAATACACTCAAGTCATTGTGTTTCATGAGAAAAATGCTCTGAAGACTTATTTTTTATTTGATTTTTATACTTTTATATGAATGTCTTTAAATAAAAATTTTATTTGATTTTTTTCATTGAGTTTTTAACTGTTAAAACTGCAAAAAATGTCGATTTTGCTAAAACATTCAAAATTATCAACTCTGAAGCTGGGTGTGACAACTCCGAGGTGCTCAATTTTTTTTCCTGTAAAATATCGGTAATTTATTTATTTATTCGTATGGTACATTATACAAATATTGTATTGTGATGTAAGTGTTATGTATGGTGCCCCAGAAGATCAGTATAAACCTGTATAGTGTGGTGACGAAACCGTGTGCAATAATGGATTGGTTCGTCTTGGCAAAGCATTTACTTCAAGGTTTAGAAAAACCACTAAAACCTAAACATGCCAACCCTTACCCACCTTAGTATTCACATGTAATAATATTAATTAAGTGTGTAAACATTATAGAAGGTAAATAAGAACATAAAATATAACAGCACAGCCATTGCATGACGACATATAATGGACCGGTCCAAGCGCCAGTCACGACAATGACGAAAAAATAGTAGGTTAAAGAAATAGCAAAACAAAATAATGGAAAAACAGATAATCAAGACAAGAATACAAAATATTGCTGAACTTCAGATGTCCTTCAGATTCGTAAGCCATAATATTGCTTCATCCGTTAAATTATGAATGTTTGAAAACCCTCCTTTAAACTTCGTTAATTGACAATCCTCTACAATATGTGTAACGGTCTCTGGTTCGTTTCCACAGTCACAATTTGGATTAGAAATCGCACCCCATTTGAACAACATAGAGTTGCATTTTGAATGGCCTGTTCTTATGCGATTTACTTTTGACCAAATTTTTCTTTTTGATCAAAGCCCGGGACTTCTATTGTTGGATCATCAATGAGATGTTTATTGAAAACATCAACTCCAGACCATAATTTTTTCCACTCTTCAACTTCAGAAAAGCCGTACTTAAGTAGTCTTGCAACCATATAGGACTTCGAGATTTAAGTCTTTTAGCAGGAGGGTTGTCAATGTCATTCCAAATTGGTAACTTTTGTTAAGTTGGCATTTATCCCATTCTCGTTTTAACGCAGCTTTTCGTCGAATGTTCGATGGAGTAATATTACAAAGAACAGGAAGCCAATCGAGAGGAGTAGATTTAATGGTTCCACTAATTATACGCATAGTGCAATTCAACTGGGCATCTATTTTTTTGTATGATAACTATTCAACCAGACAGGAGCACAATATTCTGCTGTAGAATAAACTAATGCCAATGCAGCTGTACGAAGTGTCTTTGCATCTGCTCCCCAAGTTGTTCCAGCTAATTTTGAATGACATTATTTCTTGTTTTCATTTTTGTTTGACTTTTCTAAATGATCTTTGTAAATTAAAAACGTATCTAAAGTTACTTCCAGATAAACTGGGTTAAAATTATGGTTTAACTTTGTATTATTAAAGATAACATTAAGTTTTCTACTTTTTCTCTATTACTTAAATGAAAACAAGAAACCTCTGTCTTTTTTAAGATTGGGGCATAATCGCCATGTTTTGAAATAATTTTCCATAATACGCAAATCATCAGATAGTTTATTTTTAATTTCAAAAAATCTGAATGTTGAAATGAAATTGCCATATTATCGGCGTAGACGAATTTTTGACATTGTAAAGAAGAAAGATCAGAAATATATACATTAAAAAGAATAGGTGCAAGAACCGATCCCTGTGGAAGACCATTATTTAAAAATCTAAATTTACTGATTTTATCTCCAATAAAAACTCTAAACTTTTGATTAGACAACATATTTTCAATAAATGAAATAATTTTGGAACAAGGAATGATGATAAACAATTTAAAAGAAAACCTTCTGTAATAAAGCTCTCAATCATCTTTGCTATCCCTATATTCCTGTTATACTTGATATTATTTGCACGATATTTAAAGATAATTAAAATTTAACATGTGCAAAAATACAAAAACAATAATTGCCAAATTGTCCATTTCCTGTAGAATGACCCATAACCTAAAAATTATTGCAAATAAATCTTCTGTTTGGTTTCACCTGAAATGAAAAAGGGGCTGTCAGCAAATTCTAACACGAACAAATTTAGTTGAAAAAATTTAAGGAATTTGTTAAATTTGAAACAAAATAACCAAAGAAAATTAGAAAACACACATTCAAATTGTTGAATTTTTACTTAACTTTATGTGAGCTAACTACGGTGTGAAAAACATTATCAAATCTCAAAGAAAATTCCAAGACCTACCCAGTTCAGTGTTTATTTGAAAATTCATTATAAAGAATCTACTTAGAAGTGATAAAGGCTTGTAGGTTTACAATTTACCATCAAAACCTTGGACTTTTCTGTAAATCTCTTACTAAAAAACATTTTTTTTTAAAAAATTAAAAATTATTTTTTTTAATATTAAAATTTTTATTTTTTTTTTTTTATATTTTTTTTTTTTTTTTTTTTTTTTTTTTTTTTTTTTTTTTTTTTTTTTTTTTTTTTTTTTTTTTTTTTTTTAATTTAAAAAATAAAATTTATTTAAATTTAAAATATTTAATTTTTTTTTTTTTTTTAAAATTTAATTTTTTTTTATTTTTTTATTATAAAAAATCAAACTTTCTAAGTCTGTATACTATTGGCGCGGAGTAATAAATCATAATTGCTTGAAATAATTCTTTATTTTCTTGTGAAAGCGGTACTTCTACGGTTAAGTAAAACCAATAAATTCTAACCAAAATACGATCATTGTGCCGCTCTTGCAGCATATCGACCCATCTAGGGTCTGAGAACAATAGTTTAATCTGTGTAAACACGTTGCCATCAGCCCAGGTACTGACGAAACGAGAATCATAGCCGTAGATGTGGGTATTATACCAAGATACAAAAATAATGGTATATAATACGTAAGAAGTAAAATTTGTAATGTGATCTACTATACAAATAAAATAAATAACATATAAATAATATATGACATAAATATAAAATAAAATAGTAATGCAGATATCGTCAGTACATTTATTACAATTACAATTAATTTGCGGGGACCGATTTTTAGGCATCAAAAAGTAAATTTGGCTCAATTATAAAATTATGTGGTTGTCATGGAAACTTATCAAAATGAATAGATAAAAGTAACAGGCATAAAAATGTTCATTTAAATAACAAGACATTAGTAGGTAAAATAGGTATATTTAAAAATAACTGACAATACTCACTCATGGTTACAATAAATGGTGTTTAGAGAGTAGAACACTGTTTCAGGCACATTACGCTTGGTCATTTAACTTTCTTCCTCGTCTGAAATTTCCATTTCGGAATCAGAATCGCTGTCTTGTGTGTTTACTGATATAATAATTGGCTCCAATGTTATCTCTACTAAATTATCCAGTTGCCAACATTTGTCTTCTTCCTTAACGACATGAGATACACAGTTCTTCCATCTTTCAGGTGTTACTTTGTTTAATGCATTTTCCAGAAGTTTTTTCACGTCGTCGAGTTTAAAAGTGGTATTGTTACGAGCGACGTCACCTTTTACTTGAGCCCAAACCAACTCTATAGGATTCAGCTCACAATGGTAAGGTGGTAAACGCAGTACTTCAATGCCCCGATTCTTTGCCATTTCGTCAATAACATGACGTATATACTTATTCTTATGAACTTTAACAATATCCAATAATTCTCTTTTCACCATGTCATCCTCAAAAGTTATATTCTTAACAGATAACCAATCTATAATTTCTGCTTTCCTCCAAGCGCTGGTAGGTAAATTTTCGTATCTTCGTGAGTGGTAGCTGGCGTTGTCCATAACTATTATAGATCCTTGGGGTATCAAATCTAGCATCTGCTCAAAATATTCTTCAAACACATTAGCATTCATGTCTTCGTGGTAGTCGCCAGTTTTCTTTGATTCGAATTCTAACAAACCACCATCTACAAAGCCATCTTCATTGCCAATATGAGTAATAATTAACCGTGTTCCTTTCCCAGAAGGCGGTCGAAATCCTGTCGATAGCCCTTCTATAAATCCTTGTCGAGCACTCGTAACGGTATTATCATGCCATGTTTTTACGGTATGTCCTGCATTGATCCAGGTTTCATCCAAATAGAATATACGCCTGCCTTCACGCCTATATTTTCTTATTTCCCGAAGATAATTTCTCCTCCATGTAATAATCTCTTGTTTTTCAATTAAAACGGATCTTCTATTTATCTTCTCCCAAGTAAACTTCAACTTGCGAAGAAGTTTCCACAGTGTTCTACGACTCATTTGGGGTAGATTTTCATCCTCATTTACTGCTAGTAAAATCTTATCGATTGTAGGAATCTCTTTCCGTAAGTAGAACGAGTGAACCTTTCTACGGACAGAATTCCTCATTGCATCATCTAATTCCATCGGGCGCCGACCAGGAGATGGAAGTGGGTGAAGCACTTGTCCCAAATTTTTTCTTTCCCTCACTAGTTTATAAATGGTGGATTTTGATATTCCCGTCATTGCAGAACATAATCCTACAATATCATCGACACTTTTGCAGGGTGTTGACATCGAACAGCGTCATGCACATTTAAAATTATAATTTTTCATTAGCAGATAACGCACCACTTTTAACACGTTTTGCTGGTGAAAAGTTTTCCATTTCAAAATTATTTGCACTAACACACAAACAAACAAACAAGCCGATTCATTGCTAATAACAAACTAAACATATTTTTCATTTAGAAAGTATACGAAGCCCTTCGGTCAAACAACTAATTATCTGTAATCTTTCGCAGAAATTACAACCCGTCTGCCGTAATGACTGCGCTAACGACCCCACTTTACCTGATGATAGATAATCCAACACACATTTTGACGCTAAAGAATAATTGTTTTAAAATTACTTTATTTAGCTATATCGATTCTTAATTGTAATAATAAGAAACAAACCACATAATAGTAAATAATTTTTTTTGAAATATTCCACAGTTTAATAAGATACAAATAGATTCATAACTTTTGTAAAACTCAGTATACGTACCTATATAAAATTAAAATTTAAAATAGACAAATTGAGAAACGACACATTTGTCATTTATCGATTTTAGAGTTTAATTTTATATTCAAATACTGTGTTTACAAAAGTTTTATCTATTTATATCTTATTAAACGGTGGAATATTGCTGAATAAATTATTTACTATGAAAAATAGATTCCACAAAGTAAGGATTGAAACAATAAAAGAAACCACATAATAATTCATATCAAGGTAGATTTTACTATTATAATATATTTACCTACTAAAAATATGATTTTCCAAACGTATCAGGTACCTACGCCACTGCAATACGGGAGATTCGATAATTCTGACAGGTTTATTACTCCGCGCCAATAGTATACTGAGTATAAAAAAAATAAAAAAAAGGAAAAAAAAATTTTTTATATTTATTTAAAAATAATAACTTTACATAAAAATATTTTTTTTTATTACATTTTAATAATTATTTTTTTTTATTTAATTTTTTGAGGAAAAAATAATATGAAAAAAAAACTAAGAAAAAATTATAATATTCCCCTTTTGCGTAAAATTTTTTTTTACCTTTTTCTTTCTATTTTGTATACGATAAGGAAAGAACTGCCAACTATGCGATTAAAACTGAAAACCCTAGACGCAGTTGTCATACCTTGGAAAATAACCTTATTACTTTAGATTCTTCTATGGCATTGACTTTTGTCTGTTCTATTTATCAAACTGTGTTTTGGTGAAATATTAGGCCTCAGTGGTGCGGATAATGTAACTTGTGTGATACAAAATATTAGAATTCTGAAAATATGCGCTTAAATAGTAGGGGTACGTTGAAGTTTCGACTATGCCTAAAGTTAGTATTTGAAGGTTAGAATTAAATGTCGGTGATAAATAACAATAGCAATCAACAACCTGTTCGTATAGCTTAAAATGAACCAAAAAACGCATTGAATAAGTTTCCCAATGTTATTTTGTTTTCAAAAAAGTGTGAACCGTTAGTCCATTAGAATTACTACGTTATTCACAATTTTCTGAGTATAAATAACTAGTTTATTAGTAACTTTACCGCTATATTTGTGTTATAGATTTTTAAAGAGAATTTATCAAAGAATCACTTCAGCTTAAAAATTACTACGTGATTCATTTAAAAAAATGGAGTTGATATCATTTCCACTTAAACTGGAAGTCAGCCATTTGGTGCAAAATTTGGAAAATACTTATCTTGTATACTTGTAAAACTTTGCATAATAAACTTTTTGTCTATCATAGATAATATAAGAGTAAATCAAGTGGCCCTGAATTTACATTCAACCTGTATATGTGTTGCAGTTTATTATGGTAAAACTAAAACAAGTTTTAAAATTGTAGTCGATGTGTAGAGCACAATATGTTTGGATAGACATAAATTGGTCAATACTCGACCTTACCACAATCTGTCGTATACATTCTTTTGAGAAAGTATTGCAAGTCAGAAGGTTAATCTTGGACACAATTACGATAGTAATTCATTGTTTGAAGTTTAGAAGTTTTGTTAGAGAATATCCGTTTAAATGTTGTGCTTTTGCTTGCCTAAGTCTGTGATAATACGACACAAATTTTGTTCAATTATTTAAAATCACTGATTAAAATGGGCCCGATTGAGCCATTGAAGGAGTTTCTATGTTGTTTCAAATTCCCTTAGAAATTATATTATCATCCAAGACAAAAATTACAGTCGACTTTATTTAAAAACTTATGCCAACTTTCGCGAAGGTCAGAACAAAGTCTCTTACCCTCAACCAGATGGCATGGTACAGATAAATTGAATAATAGGGAAACATCTTTATGAAATAGTCGATAAACACCAGAAACATTGGAATCAGTGTTTGCATTCATTTTTGATGTCCTCTTGATTATTTGTTCAGAGTAGTAGTTGAATACCTATCTACCTATGACCTTCAATTTAGTTGTAGGTTTGATAAATTGTTGAACAGAAATAACTGCAACAATATGTATAACATATTATATCATATACCTTGGCCGTGAAACTGTACAAAAACTGTCTTCTAGTCAAGTATAAACTCTTTGTTTTTGTGGTAATTGTTCTTCCTCATTGTCAGCACATTGGTATTGTGCTGACGAAGTTCTAAGGTTTAAGTTCCATGTTAGGCATTTTTTACGAATAATATTTCCTTATACAGTAAACTCATTGAATTGTATCCTTTTTTTTTTCCGAACACGTTGTTACAAGATTTATTTGCATGATGCAAAAAAGGTTGTTTTTGTTGTGTAATTTTTTCGATCTCCGATAGATGGCGGCACCATTTCTATTTCACTCATTGGTACGCCATGTTGTTTCTGGGAGGGAACAAAACAAGGGAATTGCTAATGTACTGTCGTGGTAGTCGGAACACAAACTTTACGCTCCGTCATCTTAACCTGCAGGTTGTATCGCATTGTTGAGCCGATCTTCAGTACGAGCAATGTGTCTTGAAGAATATTTCACGTCTTTTCTTGCGACTACTACGTATTCTGGATTTTAAAACTACTATAACAACGATTGCTTTGCGAGCTCGAACAAATAAAATACAGTTTATGTTACGTTGAACATTATATCAATTGTCGGATGTTCTGATTCACATCGATAGTCTTGCCTTTTTATATACGACTCAGTGGCGCCCGCTATATTCTTATATATAATTAAAAACAACTCTTAATTAAGTACGACAACTTTTTATCCAATCTTATTAAACTCGCCAATTCTAATTACTATTTGACTCCCACTTTTTTTGTTTGTAATTACTTATGTAACTGCTATTAGGGATAAAGCTGTGCGTTTTGTTAATCTTATAAAGATACTAGTTGGGCAATTATTGGGCTTCGTATGTACTAAATTTTTATAAATTACATGAATTTGTTGTATGCATATAAAAAGTTGTAATGCAAACTTAAAATTTCACTCACCAGTATATTTCTGTGCTTACCTTAGTAACATTTGGTCCTGAACCGTGAAGCAACAGCGGATGAAAGAAAACTGTATCTCCTTTTTCCATAAACAGGTTAACAGGAGAATATTTATCAGGGTCTAAGACGCCATAAAATGCTCTATTTTCAATGTTCTGAAACATAAATGCTGATGCAACCTATGGTCAATTAAAATATCTTACAGGAGGGTATTCGTGTGGTTGCAAATTCATCTTATGAGACTTGGGAACAACAAATAAACATCCATTTTCTTTCGTGACCGTTTCCATAGCGGTCCAACTAGCAACAATAGAATTTTCAGGCCGATAAGGAAAAAAGAATAAATCTTGATGCATTGGATGTCTCGAAGAATCCACGTCAGAGTTTGGTGGCTTGTTAATTAAAATTGAGTGACA